>VXAA01000312.1:13681-49211 GCA_013399115.1 Anseranas semipalmata | reverse complement strand
AAACTAAAAAAAAAAAAAAAAAAAAAAAAAAAAAAGTTAAAGGATAAGCTCCTTTTCAAAACTGATAACACTTTAGCCCACTTTAAAAAGAAGCTGAATATATTTTTAGTTTAATGAGTGAAAACTGTTATTTGTCAGTCCCTTGAAAATCCCACCTTAGCTAAAGGATAAACCTAAAGAGTTCATGGCACTGTGAATATTTCTGAAGTGAAGAAATTCTGTTTTGCTCTCCACAATTTAGAAACTCCACCAAAAGGAGTCATTAAAAATTCTAACCTTGTTACAAACTGTAGAAGAAAAAGGATACTTCTATGGCTTGATTAGATTTAGCACTTTATGTACATCTTCCAAAACTCTTCATTTTCACAGGCTCATCATCTAATTTAGCAGATAGAAAAGGATCAAATAACCTTTTCCATACTTCTGCACTTCTAGTTATTTATTTTATTAATCAGAAGACTAACACATTCAAATGATCATTCAAAAGATATAAAGCTTATTCTTCTCTTTAATTTTCATTTTATTGTGTTGTTTCAGTTGTGTTCTTATCCTACATTTCTTTAACTCTTTTATCACTGAAAGAAAATGATGAGATTGTGAATGTACTTATGAATAATATTGTGTAGTGTCATTATTCTGCCATTGTTGCCTATGAATGAAAATAGAGTGTCATGCTGGACTGGAACTTAATGGAAGAATGGCTAATATCATTTATTATTAATATAATGGCTTTTTCAGGCCATGGCTCTGTATAAAAACAGGTTTCTCTTTAAAAAAGTCACAATCCGAAATGCAAGTGAATACAATGCTGAGAAAAAATAATTTTACTAAAAGGAAGTGAATTGTTGCCTTTGATCCTCGGAGTGGAACAGAAAATCTGTAATCAATCAGAAATAATATTTAAATTCATTATACCCTAGTTGAAAGTTAACGTCTAAGTCACTATCCCATTTCTCCTGTCTTCGGAATGAAAGATATGTAGGACATACAGGTATGAAGTCAGTCCAGCAACCAAAAATGAATGATGTGGGACAGGTAGAGTCCCCGTCTACTCTTCCAGATATGGGAAATATATTGTCTTAATATACCTGGGATATGCAGTATCTGAAAACTTGCAAATATATGCCCTTTGTTATACCTGTATGCTGTGATACAAACGTAATAGTTTCTTCAGGTTCTGGAGGAAGTATAGGAGCTGATAAATCAGTCTGATCTACTCTTTTACAGAGATCTGCCCATAGCAAAATAGCCATCCTACCATTAGTACAGTTCTGTAACAAGCCACCTCTTCCAAATAATGGAAACAATCAACCATCCATTATAGACTGGCCACCTAGTACTTACCTTCAGCAAACATGTCTTAAGTTAAGAGACTCTCATTCAGTTCTTATCTACTTTGCCGTGTGCCTCATTCACGTGTATTGATAGACTCTGACCAAGTGTTGGATGGCACTCAGTAAAACACAACAAACAAACCAAAATCATCCAACCCCACAATGCTACTAATAAAGGACATTTTTCATATGCAACTGTCACAGCTGGTTCAGACGATTTGTCCTTGTTAGAATCATTGTATTATTTTCATAATTATGAGATTCCCTCAGCTTCCTGTCCATTTCATTGATTAGTGCAGGTCCAGAATGCACTCAGGTCCAGTATAACAAGTCATTTTTTATTAGTACAACCTTTCTAAACATTCCCCTGAATAACTTAAATGAGATTAGGAAAATTAAAATAAGCCATTAAAGAGGAAGATTTTCCTCACTAACAGCTGGCCGAAGAACTTTATGGATCTTTATTTTACCCCCAAATCCACAGAAGTGCTTGCAGTACAAAAGCAAGAGAAATATTTATTGTATTAGAGCATTCAAAGCTCAGCAAGACACCATATTCACAATATTCAATAGAAAAGAATCATTAAGTTTTCATCAGCTATTGACTAAAAGAGACAATAATCTAATTTGTAACTACCATAGTTCCAAAAAACTTCTGTACCAACTCAAACAATTTCCTATCATGTAAATCCAGAGAGATTTGTTTGTTTTATTCTGTATGCCAGTAATTTAGAATCACCAACAATTTTTTCTACTTCTGTCACAGAAAAAATAAATCTCCAAAAAGTGGCCAGTATGGAGATTTTCTGTGACTTTTCTGATTTAGTACTGAACTTCCGGCACAGCAGGAAATTTTATGATGGTTAAAATGAACTTTTGGTTTAAGCTACCATAATTCCCTGGGTCTAAAGAAATTGTCGGAATAGTGAGAACGATGATACGGAGCCCTGTCTTTACTTCTGGTTTCAGCCAGCTTTCTAGAAAAAAGAAGAGGCTAGAGCAAAATAAAGGTTAGTGAGGATAATTTTCAAATGCCAAGTATATCTGATACTTTTGTTCTTTTATTTTGTTCCCCTATCTTTTTTATATTTTAAATGTGACTCCCTCCAAAAGTCTGATGCATTAAGCCCTCCAAATTAATATTTGCTTGAGTTAATATTTCCTTGCTGAAATTATTTTACCACCATTCATATAGATGGAAGTAATTTTTTTTTTTTCTTGACTGCAACAAAGGAACAGATTATATCATTATATTTTTTAATTTAAATTTAAACTCTTCAACTTTGGTCTCTAAAGACATATGTCTTAAATCCACAGATAATTATTGAAATAACTGATCAGGCTTCTAAGAAAAAGCTCATAGAAACCTATGACAAAATTTTGTATTGGAATAAAATTCAGGTTGACTTTAGGCACTCATTTCCTTTTTTTTTAAATTTTTGAGTTCATCCTCCACCTCGTTTCTTCCCCACTCCTCTTGCTCTCAATCAGTCTTTATCTAATTGCAGAGGAAAATAAATTACTAGTTATTCAGACTAAATGGTGAGTGCTGCAAGATTTAAAATTTATAATGAAATTCAGGTCAAAATAAAACACATAGTGAGCTTTGATGGCTGCAAAGGGGATGAGAAGTAGAGAAAAAAGAAGCTTGAACTTAGGCTCAGTGTCTACTTAAATTTTGCTTTAGGTATCTAATATTACTTTGAAAGTGACCCTTTATGAGTATTTGTAATTATTCTGATTATGAATGCTTTTCAACCTAAGAGATTTTACAAAGATTCATTTTTATGTTCAGTTTTTGACCGTTTTAGTATTATATGGCATTTTCTTTATCTCCAGTTATAAATCTTTATGGCTCCAAAAGGATGACTCAACAGTAAATCTAGAAGAGTCGAGTTTTAAAAAATATCAGTAGTACTATTTTAGTCAATGCATAAACTTTAGTCTGTTCTTAAATATTTTCCTCTAGATATCAGAATTAAGTTTTTACCTAAACCTCTTTAACAATGCTCAAATGTAATAATTATTGTAGCCCTAGAAGGAATGAATCATATATGTAAAGAAAAATAAAATCTGAAGAGTTATATGTGACTGAAAAGCCAAAATGACAAATTATTCATCAGATGAGCAAGAAAGAAGTAAAAATTATGTAATATGTCTGAATAATTATGACAATGAATTGTGTTTTAAGGTTTATATCAGATGATAATTTAATGTTTAAAGGTATGCAACCAATGTTGCAGATTTAAGCTAAGACTGTTCAGTTTTTGTACAACATACCTCATTCAAATTAATGCATATTTTCTAATCAAAGTAATGTTTGAACTCACATGTATGTGTTTAGAACGACTGTTCACTAAACAATAATCTTTTTCTTTCTTTTAGCTCTTGACTTGCTGAAATGCTAGTATCAGCCCAGAAAGGAGAAAGCTTATTTTCATTCACGTCAATTTAGAATTTCAGTACTGAGGTGATATCCTGATGTTTCTCTTGAATTTTCCTCTTCAGTTATTGTTTGCATTTAAAAATTAACTGGATGATTGGATACTTTAGTCCAATGTATAGCAAAATTGCATCCTGACCATGAAAGCCTACTCATTGTTTTAAAACATGAACAAGTAAAGGGATATAGAGCTGAAAAGCTGCTTACAGAATTATGAGGAAGTTATATTCAATCATGTAATTTTATTGGAATGATCAAATTTCTCAGTTTTTAGCAATGAGTGTATTTATTAAAACTATAAGACAAAGCACTAATACTCATCAACATAGTTGTCAAGAGGAGACTATGCTATTTTTTCCTGCCAGACTGAAACCATGGCAACACCTGGTTAGGAGAAGCTGAAGAAATATTTGGAGGTTTGCAATTGTTAAAGCCATTGGACTGAAACAGACATGTATTAATTGTGAGTGAATGTGACAGCATATACCAGATTCCTAAAAGGGAAGAAAACATTAGCATCAGTCAAGACTAAGGCACTGAACAAGAGATTAATCAAATACTGTGATGTCTGACCAAACCCATTTTCATGCTTGCATACTCATAATTTACAAGGTCTAGGGAAAAGGTGGAATTTTATTGCTAGAATATTGTAGAAATATTTCCAAGAAAAAAAAAAATTAAAGAGATGGAAAAAAAACATTGTCTGACAGCTTAAAAGGGCAAAAATTATACATTTAAAAGCAACCCTAAAAACATTTGAGAGTTCCAATCAAGTGCAATCACAGTGATTTCATATTAAAAAATTCATGGCAGCATGAAAGTTTCCTTGGATACTGTTGGCAAATTAGCTTCCTAAAAGAGGAAAGTACTCTCTGTTAGTAAGTACTTTCAGAGAATTTATTACAAAAAGCTATTTTTGTTTTGTCTACAAGTACACAATCAGAGAAGAAGCTAAAAATACTCGAATGGACAGCAAATATTTTAATACAGATTTTAAGTTCTGTAACTATTGCATATGCAGGCAACAAACTATAATTTGCTTCAAGCCTGTAAGAATACTTATGGCTGCCTTTATTTTAGTAAGTATTTCAAAGTATGAATGTTTCCATTCATTACTGAAATGACAGTATACAGGAAACAAGTATCACTGACAATGTTTGACTGCTTTTTCAAGTCAAAGAAAAATGCTTTCAATTCTTGCAGCAACCTATTTATGTTATGCTATGCCTTCTGCTATATTACAAATGCCAATTTTTACTTTTGATTACGTAATAAACAGAATATGAACTAAAAGAGGTAAAATTAATCATGGCGCAGAGAACCTTTGAATAACATCTGCACTTCCCAGTTCCAATTTAAGAGGAAATGTCCCTGCTTAAAATAGGCATTGTGTAAGTGAATAGGAGAGAAGAGGAATGTTCTCTCAGAGAACAGTCTGGAATTTGAGAAACTGATATCAGTTCTACGTTCTGCCATAGATATCTTGTGGGAAACGGATAAATTCCGTAATGCTAAATCTACTAATACGAAGTCCAAGGATTAGGCTCCTGGCCATTACAGCTGAATTCACAGCCTTGGGCTGCTTGGTGTGTAGGTGGAGTAAAGATGTGCAGACTTTTTTCCAAGATATCTGAGTAGTTTCTGAGAAGGACCTGAATATAATGCTTGAGAGTGAATGCAGACCACAGATCCAGTTTTAACTGAATTTTAAATTACTGGTGGAAAACATTTTTTTTTTTTTTTTAATACAAACCAGACCAGAACAAGTTTTTCTGGGATAGCATTTCAGATATTACTCTCGCACCTGTCACATTTTAAAAAGTAGTTATAGTTTGGGTGTAAAACTGATTTTTGAGGATTAGAGACTTTATTGGGCTTACATAGCAAGATTGTGGTAGCCAGGGAGCTGCAGGGGTGGCCTCTGTGAGAACAGTTCAGAAGATGTCCCAAGTTAGATAAAAGCCAGTTCCAACTGGCTCCAAAAGGGACCCACCGCTTGTCAAAGCCAAGCCAATGAGTGATGCTGGCTGCAACTCTGTGAGAGCAGATTTAAGAAAGGGAAAAAACTGCTGTGACACAGCAGCTGGGAGAGAGGAGTGAGAAAATGTGAGAGAAATAATCACTAACCAAGGTTAGTGAAGAAGGAGGGCAGGAGGTGCTCCAGGCGCCAGAGCAGAAGTTCCCCTGCGGCCCGTGGAGAGGCCCATGGTGGAGCAGGCCGCCCCCCTGCAGCCCATGGGTACCACACGGAGCAGATCTCCACGCTGCAGCCCGTGGAGGAGCCCACATGGAGCAGGTGGATGTGGCATAAGGAGGTTGCAGCCCATGGAGAACCCCTGCAGGAGCAGACTCCTGGCCAGAACTACAGCCCTTGGAGAGGAGCCCATGCAGGAGCAGGTGATCTGGTGGGATCTGCTGCCCATGGGGGACCCATGCTGGAGTAGTCCATTCATGAAGGATGGACCCCATGGTATGGACCCATAATGGAACAGCGGCAGCCTGTGAGAAGCCCATGTAGGATCCATTCAGGAAGGATGGCATTCTGTGGGAGGGACCCCACACTGAAGCAGGGCAAGAGAGTGTGAAAGAAGGAGCAGCAGAGATGAAATGTTATGGACTGACCACAACCCCCATTCCTTGTTCCCCTGTGTCACTCAAGGGGAGGACGTAGAAGAGGTTGGATGGGAGGGAAGGTGTTTTTATTTTGCTTGTAGTTTCTCAGTGCTCTATTCTGCTAATAATCAACAATAAATTATATTAATGTATACTCCCTATACTGAGTCTGTTTTGCCTGGTGAGTGATCTCCCTGTCTTTTTCTCAACCCTTAAGCCCTTTTCATTGTACTTTCTCTCCTTGTTCTGTTGAGGAAGGGGAGTGAGAGAGTGATGTGGTGGAGTTTAGCGAACCGTCAGTGTGGAACCACCACAGAGATGCCACATATAGGCATCATGTATTTGAATAGTCTGTGCAGTGGAATTAGACTTCCAGGAAATGCCCAGATATGAAACATAAACCTCAAATGTTCTGCTTCTTCAAGATGCATATTTAATAATAGATAGTTTGGGCCAAGAGAGTAATTGCAAATTTTTATTTAAAGTAGTAAGTAAAGTACTTGATTAGAAATCTAAAGAGAAAGAACAAGACAATCAGAATAATTCCAGATTATATTCAGCAAAAAACTTTCTTAGTCATTTTAGTCCAACTTGCTTAACTTCTTGTTGTACCAGATATAATACCGATATGTCACTTTCTTCTCTTTCTTGAAGAGTAAGTGTTAATGGCTTCAGACTAAAAGAGGGTAGATTTAGATTGGACATTAGGAAGAAATGAGAGTGGTGATGCACAGGAACAGATTGCCCAGAGCAGTGGTGGATAACCCATCCCTGGAAGTATTCAAGGACAGGTTGGGCTTTGATAGGCCCCATATGGGACTTTAGGCAACCTGATCTAGTGGAAGGTGTCCCTGCCCATGGCAGGGGAGTTAGAACTAGATGATCTTTGCAGTCCTTTCCAGCTCAAGACATTTTATGATACTTGTCCTTTGGAATGAACTTAATATCTCTCCTCTTTATAAGGTAAATTTAGTTTACCAGTTTGATAAAATTAGACACTCGGGGACTACTTAGCAGAAGGTAGGTGCTGTTACTGATCCTCTTTGGGATTGCTTCTTCAGAAAATTTTAACTGGGCATATAACAACTCTGCAAGCAGTATACATGCACCTTTAAACTATACAGCAATTGTTTTTTGGCTCAGACAGATGAAAGACAGATGGGGTTCAGCTGTCATGTTAGGCACCCATGAACTAGCCAGCCCAGAGGCAGCACCCAAAGAGTTGTGGCTGGGCAGGCAGGATTGATCAGCAGGGTCAGGGTCAGCTTCTGCTCCCCGGGAGCAGACACTACTGTGGAGCTGTATCTGCTGCTAGCTCCATTGACACCTATGGCTGATGCTCAGACAGTGGCTCCAGATAAGTCCTGCACCATACTGACCAGCTCAACAAGCATCCCTGTATTTGATTTCCTTTTTTATTTTTCCTGTAGGAACTTATACCTTTCTCTGTTGATGTTTCCTCTCTAGACTCCAAGAGCTACTAATAGTGTTGTCCCCAAAACATACCTCTGTCTGAATTTTAACTCTCTTATCTCTCTGTGGACTTCCTCTGAAATGTTTTTCATCAGTCTGAGTGAGGTTACACAGCTGTGTCATGTCAGATCTGAGCCTGGATCCTGGACTACTGAAGCCCTTGTAGGGGGAGGAAAGCTGTGAGGAAGAATTATACTGTGGAGGAGGAAGTTATCTTTCTTATTCACAGCTTCTCTGGAATAGTTAGGGCATATATATAACTCAATGTCTAGAGATTGATATGTGTAGGGAATATTTCTTTCTTAGCTATGTGCTTCTAAAATTATTTTGGTCATCTTTAAATCACATATTTAAGAATATATAAAGGAACATTTACCATATGTTCTGTATCATCCACAAGATCTAACATGTTCCTCTCTCTAAGGAGGCCATCAGCTACTCTGGTAGTCATCTTGCTTGCCAGCCATATGACTATGTACGTTAGCAGAGTCAAAACTGAAAGTTCTGTTTTGTTCTTTAGTTTCAAGACTCCCAAGTATCACAGATTTTTTCCTTTCAGTTAGATATTTCTAACTTAGTTATTGCTTTTTTTATTCATTATTATTTTCCTATCCTTAGTATAAACAGCAGGATAATGAAATTTTCTGTTGTCTTACATGGGGAAAATAATATTGCACCATAGACTATGTTAGAGTTACACATATTGTGGATTGATTTATTTACAAAGGAACTGAGTCATTTAAATTCCAATTACATCACATGAAATTGAAGTGGATAGAATTCAGATACTTATGCCGCAACAGAGCTAATTCATTAATCTCAAATGTCTGAGTTATGTGAAACTGTCTGTTAAATGACTAGGCTTTACTTGTTTACATAAGTGGATATAGCAAATAGTATTCAGAATATTTATTTTGTTGATGTTCTTAGAAAAAGCTCATTGTTGTCTTCTACTAATGGCAGATATAGCTGACAATAAGATTTCTGGGTCTCAGAGAGGATAATGGGAATAACTATTACTGACTGATATAAAGATTTTAAATTTGTCTTAGAATGTAGTCCAACTTCTTTGTACTTTCATGCTATCCATACCTTATCAGTAAGACAAAGTTTATATTCCAGTGCTGTCAACTTTGTGTATGCACAAACTCTTATAGGAATAATATTTTTAATTGAAATAATTTTCAAAAGAGTAAAAAAAACCAGGTATTTTAGAATGTATTTAAACTCAGTCCCATACATTTATTCCACATATGTGGAATAAATAATTGAAACAAGCCACTGAATATATAAAAATGTAGTGTGTCTTGTTCACAGAACCTTTTTTTTTTTTTTTTTTTTTTTTTTTTTTTTTACGATCTCCTAAAATTTTGGAGCTATTTCTAGGCCAGTTTTACAATAAGAAGTAATAACTTCTGATCAGCTCATATAACCAGGCAAGCTTTCAAATATACAAACATGGAGCTTTTCTGTTATTTCCAGCTCTATTGGATGGCCTAAAAAAAAAAAGAAAAAGGAATGCTGACTTGTCATGCCAACTTAATTTTACTTATTATATGAATAGAAACTCTTGGCCATTTACAGCAGTAATCACAACTATGTGTGGCAAATGTTCACACCATTGAGCTTCAATACAGTCCACATCAGTCCCTGGAAAACTCATGGAGCAAGTTCTCTTGCAAACCATTCCTGGGCATGTGAAAAAGAAGAAGAAGGTGACTGGGAGTAGCCAGCATGGGTTTTCCAAGGGTAAAAGCAGCAGATGTCATCTACCTTTATTAGACCAGAACTTACGTCACAGTCTTCCGCAGTAACCTTGTAGCAAAGTTGTGACATTGTGATCAAGGCGGATGCTAGATGAGCATGGGCTAGATGGGCTACTAAGTGGAATGAAAGTGGCTGGATTGATGGGTTCAAAGAACAGTGGTTAATTTTTCATTCTCCGTGTGAAGTTTGGTTGCAGGTGCAGTTCCTCTGTCCTGGAGGGTTGCAGGTGTCTATCCTGCAACATACTCTCTTTATCATTGACCTGGAGGGGGATACAGAAAGTACCCTTATTAGGTTTGCAGATGATTCCAGACAGGCTGGAGAGAGGGGTGCAGTTGACATGGTGGAGGAAATGTCTTTCAGAGGGTCCTAGAGTGGGTACAGTAATAATCCAGCAGGAGCCTCATGTAATTCAACAGATGCAAAGTCCTGCATCAGGAACAGACTAACCACTTTACATCAGTGTGATATAGGGACTGACTGGAACGTAGACAACAGATTGAGGGAAGTGATTATTCCCTTTTATTCCCCTCTATTCCCCTCATTAGATGATATGTGGACTGCTGTGACAAGCTGTGGGCCACACCATACCAGAAAGATGTTGATAAACTTCAGTGAGTTTAACAAAGGGTCACCAATATGGTCAGAGGATGGAGCACACGACCTGTCTGAGGAGAGGCTGAAGGAATTGGGATTATTAGTGTGGAGAGGAGAAAGCTTTGTAGGAGAGACCTAATAGCTAACTTCCAATATCTAAGAGGAGATTACCACAAGAAGCCATAGCCAGTTTTTTCACTGAAGTTGTACAGCATGAAAATGAGACAAAATCATCATAAATTGAAATAGAAATTTCCAATCGGATGTAAGGGTAGGGAAAAAAAGAAAAAAAAAAGAAAAAAAAAAAGCAGCCTACTGGTGGGAAACATCAAGTACTGAAAAAAAGATACTCAAAGAGCTTTTGGAATGACCTTCCCGGCAGGTTTTCAAGACCCAGCTAGACAAATGCCTGAGTGACCTGGTCTGAATTCAGTTTAAACAGTGCTTTGAGTATTTGCCTAGATATGTCCTGGAGTTCCTTCCAACATGAATGATCCGATAGTTCTGTGGAGACATTGCAATTCATTGAATAATAATAAATTGGAAACTTAGCTGATAAAGGCTAACATCTGCTAACTTTATAGCTCATCTAAGTTTATTACTTTTTTTTTTTTTGAAATTTGAATTCTATTCTATTCTTATAGAAATCAACAGCTCCTAGTGAAATTTTTATTTCTCCTTTTATTAAATCATCCTTCTCTCTGTTGTCCCTAACATCTTCATTGCCTCCACTCACTGAGTTCATTTTTACCATTTTTCAAACTGTCAGGCATCTACTTCTGAATTCTGCCTTTGGTCCTCTTCCTTTGTATTATGTTCATGCTTGTTGTAGACACTTTCACAACCAAATATGTCTTTTAACTAAAACTGCAAAAGGGCCAGATAAGAACAGAAGTGAAATCACAACCTATGCCTTCTAGCAGTATTGTTTAAAAACAAAACAAAGCATATACCTGGTTGGAATAATCTTCCAACATCAACATCCAGTTAAAGGGAAGAGGGAAAGAGAAAGAGGAGGAGGAAGAGGAAGAGGAAGAGGAAGAGGAAGAGGAAGAGAAAGAGAAAGAGAAAGAGAAAGAGAAAGAGAAAGAGAAAGAGAAAGAAGGAAAGGTTTGCCCTTACAGAGGAATTACCTAACAGCCTTATAAATGAGATAACTGAGAGTAAAAGCTGGAAGGTCTTTGTGGCCTTAAAAAACTGCAAACAGCATACACCAGATGGCTTTGCAACACATTTTAATAAAAATATATATAAATGACTCTGGCAGCTCCTAACTGGCATATAAAAAGTCTCTGTACAATCTGGTTCCTCCTCATTAGTCTTTAATCTGCCCCAGATTTAACTAATAAATACTATAGAAACTAAATCCACCAAAATGGTCCTTAAAAAGATGAATAGCTATACTTGAGGATGACCTTTCCATATAGAAAAACAAAACAAAACAAAACAAAACAAACAAAATAAAGCAAACAACAACAACAACAACAAAAGAAGTTAAAAAAAAAAAAAGTGGTTTCTGATCAGTTGGCTACACTTTTTAAAAGATGTTTTTTCCATTTATTTTGGGCTGGAAGAATGAAGAAGTTTTTTAACATCCAAAATAAACAAAATCACATCCCAAATATTTCTTGAGGTACAAGCCAGATGTTTTCTAATGACTAAGATGAGAAATTGGTGGCTTTGTTCTCTTTTTTGTTACTAAATACCAACAATTTCCTGCCACCTAGAAATGCAATATCTATGAGATAGATATCAGAACAAGAAGAAAAGATACATACCATATAAAAATCTGCTTATACATTACACTTACATATTATGTATTATACACATATGTGTACTGCTATAAGGTCTCCCCAGAGCCTTCTCTTCTCTAAGCTGAACAACCCCAAATCTCTCAACCTGTCTTCACAGGAGAGGTGCTTTAGCCCTCTGATCATCCTTGTGGCCCTTTTCTGGACCCTCTTGAGCACGTCCATGCAGAGGGGCCCAGAGCTGAATGCATTACTCCAGGTGGGGTGCCACGAGAGCAGAGTAGAGGGGGAGAATCACCTCTCTCGACCTGCCAGCTACACTTCTTTTGATGCAGCCCAAGATATGACTGGCTTTCTAGGCTGCAAGTGTGCACTGCCAGTTCATATTCAAATTTTCATCCACCAATACCCCCAAGTGCTTCTCCTCAGGGCTGTTCTTAATCCACTCATTGCCCAGCCTGTATTGATGTTTGGGATTGCCCTGACCCATGTACAGGACCTTGCACTTGGCCTTGTTGAACTTCATGAGGTTCATGTGGGCCCGCCTCTCAAGCCTGTCCAGGTCCCTCTGGATGGTATTTCTTCCCTCCAGCATGTCGACCTCACCACGCAGCTTGGTGTCATCTGCAAACTTGCTGAGGGTGCACTCAATCCTACTGTCCATGTTACTAACAAAGATGTTGAATACTGGTCCTAATACAGACCCCTGAGGGACACCACCCATCACTGGTCTCCACCTCGACATCAAGACATCGACTCTTTGAATGTGACCATCCAGCCAATTCCTTATACACCAAGTGGTCCATCCATCAAATCCATGTCTCTCCATTTTAGGGACAAAGGTGTTGTATGGGACAGTATCAAATGCTTTGCACAAGTCCAGGTAGATGACATCAGTTGCTCTTCAGCTTCTGTGGTATGCTCTGTAAATATAACAAATGCCAAAACTGTTAAACTTCCAGCTTTGTCATTTGCAATGTAAAACTGGTAAGGGAAGGAAAAGAATCACAAAAATATCCATTTAATGTCATATACACTGTGGCACATGGAAGCGTGGCGACAATCTGAAAAACCCTTAATTACAAGAATATTTTGAAGAGTTTAACTAAGCTCAGCCAGCAGTCTGAATTATATTAGTCTAATTCCCTTACATTAATGATCTCGATGTTCTGTGTTACTTGCTAGTGTCACAAAACAAATGTGTCTACTTTAAAAATCATACATATTTAGATTATCATTTGAATATTTACATTAAGACATCATGAAAGACTTGGTCTTACACCAGAATATTTCTATGCTTCCCAATCAGTCTTCTTCTAAATCAACCTTTCTCATAATGAACTTGCTCCTCCATAGAGATGACACTAAAGATGAGAGGAGAATACATATTGATAATAATTTGGAGAAAAACTATTCTTAAAATCTTATTCAAGTAAGGTAAAATGAGGGAAGTCTTGTTCTAGCCTTCTCACTGCCTTCAGTTTTCCTGTTCTCTTTGAATCTGCTCTGGCTTTTCCTTGGTTATTCCCTAGTGCATTTCAAAGTTATTTTTGCCACACTGAGTTGGAAAAAAAAAAAAAAAAGTTTAGAAAGACAAAAGTGCAAATATTGACACTAACATCTGCTAACTCAGCAAATAGTCCAGTGAAGGACAAAGTTGTTGGAGTGAAGAAGACAATGGGGAGGAGGAAGCCTGATTCTGTGTTATGGTACTGGACACTGTCATAGTCTTGAAAAAGAATAACTTAAAATTTCTCATAGCCCAAAATGTGGTGCAGAATTTATTGTTATATCTATAATGGATAAAATAATAAAAGAGAGGAAACATTTCTGTAATATTTTTACAAGTACTATTTTAAAGAATAATTTTGCAAGGGAAATGCACTTCCATTCTTTAGAATGTATGTCAACTTCTCAACAATTTAGACTTGGAAGTCTATCTTATTTCCTAGCTTCTGATCATAGGAGTGCTTCTTATTGTTTGATTTCTGTTTTTCCTGCTGCCTCTGAATAAATGAGCAATGACCTTTGGCAGAGTAGTCATCTAATTGGACTTGATATATGATCTATTATAGCTACCTCTGTTTCCGTATCCATTTCTCCTTATTCCTAGTTCAGGCTTATTAGACAGTGAGAAATAACCAAATACAAATATTAAAATATTAAAAGACAGAGACCTCTATCTTTCTTTCTTTCTCTCATTTATAGTTAAATATATGACTGAAATAAAAATATTAATGTAAAATTTCTGAACTCTGTTGATTTGCACCTTCTCTAATATTTTCCTAAGTTACTGTCAATCATTTTTAAAAACATAGATTCGTAAAATCATTTAGGTTGGAAAAGAACTTTAAGATCCTCAAGTCCAACCGTTAACCTAGCACTGCCAAGTCTACCATTAAACCATGTCCCTAAGCACCACATCTACACATTTTAAATACCTCGAGGGATGGTGACTCAACCACTTCCCTGGGCAACCCATTCCAATGCTTCACAGCTCTTTCAGTGAAGAAATTTTTCCTAACATCCAACCTAAACCTCCCCTGGTGCAACGTGACGCCATTTTCTCTTGTCCTATTGCTTGTTGCTTGGGAGAAGAGACCAACCACCACCTCACTGCAAGTCCTTTGAGGTACCTGTAGAGAGCGATAAGGTCTCCCCTGAGCCTCCTCTTCTCCATACTAAACAATCTCAGTTAACTCTGCTGCTCCTCATAAGACTTGTGTTCCAGACCCTTCAACAGCTTCATTGCCCTTCTTTGGACATGCTCCAGCACCTCGATGTCCTTCCTGTAGTGAGGGGCCCAAAAATGAACACAGGACTCGAGGTGCGGCCACACCAGAGCCTAGTACAGGGGGACAATCACTTCCCTCGTCCTGCTGGCCACACTGTTCCTGATACAAGCCAGGATGCTGTTGGCCTTCTTGGCTACCTGAGGACACTGCTGGCTCATATTCAGCTGGCTATTGACCAATACAGCCAGGTCCTTTTCCACTGGGAAGCTTTCCAGCCACCCTTCCCCAAGCCTGTAGCATTGCATGGGGTTGTTGAGCCCCAGGTGCAGGACCCAGCACCTGGCCTTGTTGAACCTCATACAGCTGGCCTCAGCTGATTGATCCAGCCTATCCAGATCCCTCTGCAGAGCCTTCCTACCTTCAAGCAGACCAACACTCCTGCCTAACTTGGTGTCATCTGCAAACTTACTGAGGGTGCGCTTGATTGCCTCATCCAAATCATTTATAAAGACATTAAAGGGAACTGGCCCCAATACTGAGCCCTGGGGGACACCACTTGTGACCGGTCTCCAACTGGATTTTACTCCATTCATCACAAATCTTTGGGCCCAGCCACCCAACCAATTTTTTTACCTAGCAAAGTGTACACCCATATAAGCTATAAGCAGCCAATTTCTCCAGGAGAATGTTGTGGGAAACAGCGTCAAAAGTTTTACTAAAGTGTAGGTAGACCATATCCACAGCCTTTCCCTCATCCACTAGGCAGGTCACCTTGTCATAAAAGGAGATCAAGTTTGTCAAACAGGACCTGCCTTTCATAAACCCATGCTGACTGGGCCTGATCACCTGGTTTTACTGTATGTGCCACATGATGATGTTCAAGATGACCTACTCCATGACCTCCCCCTGCACTGAGGTCAGACTGACAGTCCTGTAGTTCCCCGGGTCCTCCTTCCAGCCCTTCTTGTAGATGGGCATCACATTTGCTAGCCGCCAGTCAACTGGGACCTCCCCACATAACCAGGACTTCTGATAAATGATGGCAAGTGGCCTGGTCAGCACTTCCACCAGCTCCCTCAGTACCCGTGGGTGGATCCCATCTGGCCCCTTAGACTTTTGAGCATCTAAGTGATGTAGCAGATCGTTAAGCATTTCCTCTTGGATTATGGGGTTTTCATTCTACTCTCTATCCCTATCTTCCAGCTCAGGGGGCTGGGTCCCCAAAGAACAACTGGTCTTACAACTAAAGACTGAGGCAAAAAAGGCATTAAGTACCCCAGTCTTTTTCTCATCTTCTGTCATTATGTTTCCACTCACATCCAATAAAGGATGGAGATTCCCCTTAATCCTCCTTTTGTTGCTAATGTATTTATAGAAGCATTGCTTATTGTCTTTAGTGGCAATAGCCAGATTAAGTTCCAGTTGGGCTTTGGCCCTTCTAATTTTCTCCCTGTGTAGCCTCACAACATCTTTGTAGTCCTCTTGAGTGGCCTGCCCCGTTTTCCAAAGGTAACTCAGAGCTCTTAGGTTTCCTGAGTCCCAAGTTCTTTTGTTTCAATCAAAATTCAAACTGAACATAGAAAAGGATGAAGTCCCTTTTGGATATGGAAAATATTATAAGGGACTTATATTTGTTTCTAAACATAAAGTTCCACAAGCTGTTTCAGCAAGTCAGCTCCTAGCGTTATAAATCAAATTAACTTTAAGATAGTGTCTGAAGTTTTCCATGTAGTTATGAAAAAAAAAAAAAAAAAACAGACATATTACGTTGTTTCATCCAATGAATGTATTCAATACCAAATTCAACTGTCATAAAGTCAGAACGGTTTACTATGGGCATTTGTTCTGCCTTCTATGTGTTCCATGCCTTGAATTAGTTTCCTTTTGCAATAGAATAGTTTTCTGCATTTTCAGCTATGGACAAATAAAATATTTCCATTGAAGCTGAGATGCTTCTAGAAATTTTTAAATTCACAAACTATTATATAACAGTTATAAATTTAGTCTTACATTCTTTTACAGTCCCCAGAGAAGAGTTTTCAAATTCCCAGTTTTCAGGAGTCTGCTGGCCATGGTTTTATTTTTATAAGGCTACAATATATAATTATGATCTTATATTTTAATCAATATTGTTTGTTTTATTGATCCATTAATCAATTAAACTAAAATTAATGTTAACATGAAAATGTTATTAAAAAATAAACAGATATGTTAACAGTATTAAAACATCGGTTGAAGTAAATGATGGTTTCATTTTAGTTGAACTGCCAAAATCTAACATCTATCCTAATAATGTAATGTGGTATGCACTTATGCATATAGGCCCCCAGATCCACTGTGCATTTTCAAAACTGTTTTCCGCTTTGGGAAATCTACAAAAGGCTTAGCCTGTGCTTTTAGGAAGATATCAGCAAACACGAGACAGAGCTATTAGCTAGCAGGGTTATGTTTTTTATTTCTTTACAAATTGTTTAGCTTCTGGTTTTGAGTCACCCTGCCCATCACCAAAACAGTAAAAATTCTGTTTATAAATATTACAAATTAATGGGATGTGCAAGACATGCCTCCTGTCACTTTGAAAACTTGCCACATCCAGCTCAGTTTATCTTCTATGTTTCTTTCTTTAGAATTCACAGGCTTCAGAATGTATCAGTGAAGTCATTTTTTTTTTAAAGAAAGCTAAAACCTAAACTGACATGTAATTAGGAGGCAGAGTTTCTGTAGGATGAATGCAGGATGATTAAAAACATGTGACACATGGAAATAACAGACCAATTTGGGGACTTCCAAGTCTCTCGTACACCCAGTCAGATACTAAATACAAGTTAGAGATAGAAACATGAAAGGCCAGAGATTAGATGAGGTTTGGCCAGAAAAAAAAAAAAAAAAAAGATTAATCCAAGTAGAGAATTGCAAGTCTAGTCACTCTGACTCTCTTTCTCTCACCATCTCAGTATCCCTGAGTCAGGGACCCGCTACTCTTCCATGTGGCAGTCAGTCTAATCCTTTCTGTTAGATATCTGTTGTTTTCCTTGGTGGACAGTAGAACAAATTACTCAGTGGATGGGTCTGTGCAGCTACATGGAAAGGTCACCATACATGAATCATGAAACAGCTGGAATAAAGGCAATGACAAAAACAGTGAGACATGAGAGAAGGAAACAGAAGATGAGTCTGAGCAGATTTGTCTTGAATAAGAATGAGGTTAAGGTAAAAGATCCACAGACAAACATAAAACAAAACAATTAAGACTTGGAGCTATTCCACAAAGAGGAGGAGGGGAAATGACATGAAGGCATGTTTAAAAGGAATTGTGTTTATAGTTGAAGTGTCTAAATGGTAAGTTAGCAACATGTAGACTCTAATTAATACAATCCATTTATGAAAATTCTAGTATGTTATGTATTTTCAAACATAATAGAATACATTTTTTACAAAAGTTATTGCCACAGTAAAGACACTGGAAGGTGTCTTCTAGATAAAGATACGAGCTGATTTTTGATTACATTTATTTAGAGTATGGATAGTATGTGTGTAGATCTCAGAGAAATTCCATATTATTCATTTTAAATGTGAAATTGTTTCTGGAAGAAGAGTGAAAAATTACAAGGCTGAGTAATACCAATGGTAGTTATTTAGAATTCATTCAAACTGAATTCAGTCTTAAAACTTTGTCAAAAGAGACTGGGACATCAACGTATATTTCCAGTTGAAGTACCTTTACCAGGAGGGAGCAGCAGTTACAAAAGACTCACGAAGAGATACCAAACCCTTTCAATGTATACTTTGCCACATTCTAGTCAGTCACGATATTTAAGCAGCTGATATCACTCAAGTTAGTGAGACTTAAAATAGAATATGTGCTTAAGTGTATTGGTTAATTGAGGCTAGAGGACAAAACTAATTCCCTGGAAAGCCCTATTCAGAGAATTAGCCTACAGATTGATTTGGTAAAGTATTATTAATTACTCTGAACTTCCATAACCTGATGCCCTCCTGAGGTATGCTGTAATCCTCATTACATAGATGAGAAAATGAGTAAACACCAACCACTTGATTGACCCAGGATCACAAATTTGGAACTGTAACCACATAAAATCACATCAACACTACTCCAGATATTAAACTTAACATCTACTTCTTTTGTATTTTTGTATTTTTTGTACTTTTTGTATTTTTTGTATTTTTTGTATTTTTGTATAAGGTGTTTCGTATAAATTTCGCACTTTCAGATGATGATATGCTATCATAAATTATATGCTGTAGAATAAAATTTATTTACTTTGATGTTTATTTTTGTTGAACATCAGTTGTACATGAGAAGCTGTTCTGAAAATGTTGCCTGAGGAACAGCCCCATTGTAGGGACTGGTTTCTTCATACATATTTATATCATGTATACAGGATAACAGTACTTGTTAGACACTGTGGAGGGTTGAGCCTGGCCAACAGCCAATCAGCCAACCAGCCTCTCACTCACTCCCCTCTCATGTAGGGTGGGGAGAAAAATAAAAGACAAAAGGACTCATAGATCAAGGTAATGACAGTTTAATAGGGAAAGGAAAAGCTTCATGTGCAAGCAAAGCAAAAAGAGAAATTCATTCACTACTTCCTATTGGCAAGTTAGATGTCTTGCCATTTCCAGGAAACCAGGACCTCAAACCATGTAATGGTTGCTTGGGAAGATAAACGCACAAGACAGTTTAGTAAATAATGAAAAAGAAAACGTGGACTATTCATGGTCAAGCTAATCAAATTACAAACCTAAATCAATAATTAACTCAGAGTTACTTTCTTACACTTGACATTGCTGAACTCAGAAATAATTTGTGAACTATTCTGTTTATTCTGTGGCAAATATAAGCAAATATAAACAACATTTTTTTTTCTTACAGTTTATTTTGGAAAAATGACTTCTACTCATTGAGTGTCAATGTCTACATAACTGTATAATTCACAATATACACCTTGTGGGTGAACATGGCCTTACTGCCACAGCTTCACAGTACTTACAAGCTACTGCAGTAAGTTTCACCTGCTTTAGCTACATAAATCTCCAGCTGAGGCTACACTCAGAGGCAGTAGAAAGAAATGGACAATTTCCAGGCATGAGTCATCTGACCTATTTTAAATGTTTGCCTTAGGATGAGATGAATCAGCTTCTAAATACACATTAATAATGAAAACTTGTTCAAATTAATCTTTCATAGACTGCCTGTGAAAAGAAGGGTATAAGAACATTCCCTTAAGAATCCACGAGTAAGATACTTCTAAATATTAATAATCCTGCTGTAGCAGGTGTCTCAGAAAAGCAGTTGGCATTATTAAAATTATCATAAAGAATTAAGATGCCCATATGATCTTCTGAATAGTGGCTACTTGCCCACTCTGGAAGATCTGTTGGGGAAGAAGAAAAGGAAATTTTCCTTAGTAACAGGAAAGAAGG
The DNA here is from genome assembly GCA_013399115.1 of Anseranas semipalmata. NCBI lineage: Eukaryota > Metazoa > Chordata > Aves > Anseriformes > Anseranatidae > Anseranas > Anseranas semipalmata. The sequence goes on along the minus strand of VXAA01000312.1, from coordinate 29,053 downwards.
CTGAGAAATGTTGACTAAGACACAAAAAGGGGAAGGAATATTTCCTTATGATTACAGTTGTGAAGATATTATTTTCTGAACACAAAACCAAAACAAATGTAATAAAATGCTTTTTCCACAGTATTTTAAAGCAACAGCACTACAGTTAAGAGAAGTTGCTCTGTGATTGCTTTTTTGTGTGTGTTTTCTTCTTTTTTTTTTTTTTTCTAAAGCCTATATTTAGAGAAGGTAGTAAATTTACAGAAAAATCATGCTTAAACAAGTACATTAGTTACTAAGATCCAGTGAATGTGATACAATGAGCATAAATCAGAAACTGACAACTCTCCACAACAAAATAACAACTGCAAAGAAATCCTAGAATTAATATTTTTCTATTAATATAAGAAAACAATATAACTATGTCAATAGTAATGCAGAAGAAGCAGAAATACACTCATAATCTCTCTTTGTATTTAGGAAAATTCAAGATGGTATAGTCATATCAGATGATGAAGATGAAATACCTCCCTTCCCACAGAAGCTCTGGAGGTTGTTAAGCATCAACTACTAAATCTAGATATTTTTAAATCAGTCTTGCATTCAATAATTTTAAAAGAGCTAGCTGGAGAGCTCTCTAGACAATTGACATTGATTTTTCAGTAAGTCTTGGAACACCAGGAAAGCTCCAGAGGACTGGAAGAAAGCTAATGGGTCAATACTTCAAAAAGGCAAGCAGGATGAGACCTGTAATTACACATCCCTAACCTAGCTTTGATCCCAGGAATATACTGGAACATTTGATGCAGGGTTCAGAAGCTAAAAGATTCAAAACAGATATTACAGAAAATGTTAATCAATACTGTTTCACTGTAAACAAAAGTTATCACATTTCTACAGGTTTTCATCAGATTACATGACCTCTGATGTCATGTCGTAGCTCTGATGCAATTCTTTGTAGTATAATACTTACAATACATCTAATGATTAGACATTTTATAGACACAAAGGACTAGAAGGAAATTCATGTGCTACTGATATCATTTGTCATCACATTTTTCATATATCACTTTTAGAAACTGAGCAAGATCCATCCTAAAAGTAACTGAAGTTTTTGCCCTTTCTCCTAGCTTGTCCTACAATAACATTAAATCTACTTATTTTCTACCTGAAGTACTATGTTTTTATAATTATTTATACCTTTTTTATTTTGTTATTAATGTTATCCTGTGGATTTACTAGATTTTTACTTGGGCTTTTTCTTCTTTCAATTTTGCGTTAGTCTCTCATACAGCATATAAAACTGATACCTTTCCAAAGATATCACCTCATTCACCAAGACTTTCAGTCACTTTTCATACAGTGGGCTCCCAGATTCACAGGCAGCTTTAGCAACATCTTTCTGATCACCTTCTATTCAGAATTCATCTTCATACCATACATGAGTAACCATATCTACATAAAAATGATGGCATGCATTATGTATATGGTATGCTTTTAAGAGCTACAAATTACCCTTTACATAAACTTACACTTACACCCTTTAATATCTGTCTGTTCAACCTTTCAAGGTCATCCAAATCTTTCCATGAGCTATTTTAATCTTCTGCATTAACAGTATCTCACATCACCATATAATTAGAATATTTCATTAGCAAACATTTTTTCGTGAGACAGTTACTAAAATCAGTCACCAAAACCAGTCACCTGAAAGTGATCAAAGACAAATTCTTAAGGAACTCTGTAAACAAATTCCAGCAAGTCTCATAGTATCCCTTCTGAACAGTTTTGTTGCTATCTCTCCTTTAGCTAGTTACACAATGATTATAGATCTCATGTACTTCAGCTTCACTAATAAATTCCTATGTGGCACTAAACTAAAATGTTTTACTAAAATCTGTGTAGATTCTATATATTACAATCCTCTTGACTAAAGAAAGCTATCAGATTACTCTGGTAGAACCTGCCTTTGGAAAACCTTTATAAAAATATTTCTGATGCGTATATATATATATATATATATATATCTTTAACTGATCTTTTCTTTTATATTAGTATTGTATGATATCTAGGTTAAGTAAAGTCACCTTAATTTTTACTCCTTTTCTTCACATAGGTACAATATTTGCTACTTTTCCAGTGAAAGTTCATTGCCATGAACTTATATTTTCATTTAAAAACCTTTGTCACTGGATTGAAGTCAACATACATGAGTTGCTTCAATGTTCTGAGATGGAGACAATATAGGAAGATAGTGGATGGAGATAATATAGATTAAGAACTACAGCAAAATAATAATTTTATTCTATCTAACTACAATTTCTACCTATATGTCTGCTTTTTTGTTGTTGTTGTTGTTTTGTTTTGTTTTTGTTATTGTTGCTTTTTTTATCAAATAACTTTTGATATTTCATTTAAATTTATTTGTTTAACTTGATTTATGTTTGTTACTCATTAATCATTAAGAAAATTTTCTTTGACAATAAGCAATTTTTCATCTGCTTATGGGCTTTCTGAGTATCCTCAATTTACTGATTATTATTCCTGTGAGATTTACTGACCTTTTCTACAAGTTACTTTAGTAAAACTATTTAAGTACTTCCTTAAGAAAAAAAAGAAAAAAAAAAGCAGCAAAATTTTGACAACTCTGAGTGATATAAATTTTGGACCTTGTCTGCATTCATGCTCTTCAGACTAAATTGCTTAAATATTTTTGTTAGCTTTTCAAAGTATTGCTGTTTGATAAAGAAACAAACTATACCTATTACCTTGTTTTTATTTAGCTTTTCAGGAAAGAAAGGAAGAAACATCAGGGCTTCACCGTTACTTGCCAAATATAACTGGGTAATACAGTTTCTATACTGGCATTACTTCCAGGAACGCTCTCTCTATAACTATTTAAAAGATACTTAGTTCAGAAAAATTTACATAGCATCTACTTTTCATACCAAAACAGAAAGTGAAAAGGTACTTCCCAACCTAACAAGGTCTGTGTTTAAAAAAAAAAAAATTCATAATGAAAACAATGGTAAACCAAGACCATTTAAACCACTTAAAAAAAAGAGTAATTAAAATAATTAAGTTATTGGAAGGGATTCAACATAGGTTCAAGATACTGATTAAGGGAAAGGAATCACAATATTGTGATGGACATTCAATTTACTTAAGAAAAGATTAAGAAGTGATTTATACATATATATATATATAACTGCTTACCTGGTGAGTAGAACTGTCAGATTTTCAGGTGAACAATGGAAATGATTATAAGTACAAGCAAGATAACGTAGTCTGTAAATATAAAACATACTAAGTGTTCCATGTGTAAGTTTTGTATGTATACTTTGACACTGCAGTAAATGAAGAGTCCATAATATTTCATTAAGTATGCAAATTTTGTAGCCTGATAATTGGAAATTGATGCAAAAAATAATTTAATTGCACACTTAGGAAGGTAACTGTTGAAATAATTTTTGAGGCCTATTAGAATTTTCCTGTTTCTAATGAAATAAAAAATCAGGTTAGGATTTTTTTCTCTTTCCTTCTCACCTTCCTCCTCCATTTCCCTCCCTCCCCCCATTATTTCAATGTTAGGCTTTCTACTTTACAAAAAGAATTAGTTTAAGGAAGCCATGATGTTTCTTACATAAATGCAGACAGAAATCATAAAAATAGTCCCTTTGACTTTAAAAGCAACTAATCAAGTACTTTGATTTCTTTTTGATGTTGTTGCTTTTTGAGTTTTACTACAGTTTTGAAGTATATTGACCATCACGTAGCTGGGGTGAATAAACAAATTTTAGCTCAATACATAATGCTTCATAATGCTTGTGTTAATTTTATTTCTCTTTATTTCAATAGCTGAAAATAAAAACACATGAAAGCATGTTAGGTTACTGATCGGGACAAATTCACAACTATATATATGTACATGCACACACATACATTCGTATATTTCAGGAAAAACAGTATTGCATTATGCTTCCCAGTAGAGAACTTCATTACACATAAGTCAATTAATCAAAACATAATCAAGGAAATCAATGGGAAATGAACTGCTGCTTAGTTTGTTCACAATTTATTTTTCCTCAGTCAATTTTTCCCTCTATCCTTTCCATGTTTGGGAAAGGAAATGAACCATATTTCCTGGGAAGATGTTCCTTGGGAAAGAGAGGAACCTTAAGAACAGAACTGAATATAGAGTTCGCAGATAAAGGCAACTAGATAGAAAGTATTACAAACTATTTTATAAAATAAATAATTATTAAATAACTTATTATGTAGACTGTGCAATTCTGCAGTACCTTTAAGTTGCTTTTATCTTAGTATTCTGACTTTCTGTGGCTATTTTTGCAATTTGAGTTTTTCTAGGAGTTCTCTAAATTATTTAAAATTCTTCCATAATGTTCATTACCATTTAGAGCTTCATTCATTTAAGAGAGCCTTCAGAGTGATACTCCTAAAATCCTCTTCCAGTGTTACATTTTCCTCAGTGAGAAATTTTGGTCATTATGGGTTGAGATATGGGTAAAATAACCCTTTGCAACAGAATAATACCAAGTACAGAAGATTGTTTACTTGTGCTCAGTCTGAGACTTATAATGCATCTACCATTCAGCAAGAATTACTGTGGGTGAAACTAATCAGCAAACAGATCAGTGCTAGAATTATGCACTAATTAGTTGTTAATAATTCTAACACTGATCTGTTTGCTGCCTTGCTGAGGATTGGCAGTCCCTTGATCTTGTATTACTGATGGTATTTCAATCTGAATAGTAACTGACATTTATAGCATATCAATGATATTTTTATGTGGGTAAAAATACTGTCAAGAAATACTAATTGTGGGGGAAAATTAAAAAAAAAAAAAGAGAGAGAGAGACAGAGAGAGAGAGGTACTTCCATTTGGCTTGTAAAACACTGAGCCATTGATAGATTTTATACCTGCCACAGCATCTACTCTTCTCACCTTAGGCAGCAGTCACACTCTGGACACAAAACTCTAAAGACTCAATCTGTCTGAGAAGAATAGAGCATATCCTGACACCAGAACAACCACAACCACCGAGCTAAAATTTTATATACACAAGTGGCTTCACTCCTAGAACTCCATGTGTACAATAAACACATGGTGTCTTACTGGAAAACACTGTTCTCTTTTACAGGCCACCACTGTGCTCTCTTCTATTTTTTTTTCTGACATACAGACAGAGAAATTTCCTGTGTTGCTCATTCTTTTCATTTTCTTAAAAAGTGATACATAGGGTCCAATTCATTAAGACGTTGAGGATCTTTATCCTTTTTAATTAGAATTCAACACTACTACAAGAAATCTTACAAGGAACTGGCAAAACTCAAAGCATTATCTAAATATATGATCACACAGCTATAAACCAGGGGGGAATAGGTCAATTCAATGTTCACATTCTGATTTTGACTGCATCCTGGTCTTTACTAATGTACAGTTATTCCTCACAAACCATCAATTTCCAAACAGATTGGTGATTAGGAAACAATGATATTGTTATTTCAGTTTGAGCTGGATTACTTTCTGCAAGGATGTAGCTGTTTCAACCACTGATGAAAATTTTATTGTTAAAGATGGCAAAAGTGATTGAGAGGTTTTTGGTAATAAATAAATATTATTAATCTCATTGCTAATGTTATTGTTTCAAGGGGAGAGTTTTATTCTTCTCATACTTCTTAAGTAATTAAGTGGGCAATGTTCCCAAATGTTTTAGTCATGTAGGATGAAGAGGCTACTAAATCGTTTAATACATGAATGCCTGCTATTCCCATCCATTTGAAGAAGAGGAGAAAAGTTAGCTCTAACCAAAAAACTGCATATAGAAACAGTATTGAGCCCTTGAAACATTCAGACACATTCCTTCTGCCTTAACAACTTCACTCCACAATTCCCTTACAGTGTGCATTGAATTCTTCGGTGGATTCAGAACAATGATTCTGAGAGGAATATCTGAATAATCAACTGCAAATGAAACTAATGATCTAGATATTCATCCTGATTTTTATTATGTTGTTTCAATATTCGCTGTTACACTGTGCATTCTGTTTTGGAATATAACTAGATTTGATTTAAAGACCCCTTAAAGATGTGAATGTTTAGCTGTTTACTTCCCATGTAAAAGTGGAAATGATTAAAACATTACAAAAACATCAACCTCAACTGCTAATTTGATCTAAAACAAGTGTGTACGTGAGTAGAATTTTTAGCCATTTTAACAGTATTCTTAAATGTTATGCAGTCCCTACAGTCATTTCCTCTTCCCTTTCTAATATTCTTTTTTCTGCATTTTATTGTCCGCAAAGCCACTTTCCATTCTGGATAGCATGCAGGTTGCACTTTGCATATGTTTAAGCTATTATGTGCATATTGAAGGCCTATATACAGTTTCCTATACTTTTGCTCTAAAGCAGAGCTTCTTTACTGAATTCATTATATTACATAACAAACAAAAAACGTGAACCTTTTACAACTTTCTGTAACCTTTTTTATTGCATTCCTAGACAGTGAGAAAAACCCTCAGAGGGTATTGTCCTGTTTCCATGGACAGTAAGTTAACAGGTTTGGCCAATAACTACCTTGTATATCAGAGCTGCTTTAAAAACATGGCCAGAGCAAAACAAATCTAGGATAGTTATTCTCATGAGCACAGTCCCATCTGTATTTATAAAAAACAAGTGCAGATTTACAGAAACTGATTAGCCATCTTGATTAGTCTGGGTCTGTGACCTGGAATTCCAAAGAGATTGCAGCAACCAAAGAAAATTAATAATAATAATAATAATAATAAATATATAGTGACATCTTGAAAAGTAGTGCTGAAGACCAAAGTGACAAGGAGAAAGCATTTTCACTCTACTAATACTCAAGAGTAGTCAATAGTCAAGGTCGTCAATAGTTGAGTCAGTTAACATTTTAAGACCTCCATTTAGATGTTTATGGAGGACAGAACACACCTAAAAACCATGGTAATCAAGGGAATCATTGGAGACTAGGGAAAATTTGGTATTTTGTATGACATACACAGAGGAAAGATTCAGTTGCTTACCCATTACCTAATCCCATTTGAAACACCTTAGTTTACTTGTATGTGTATGTGCACAGGACAAGCAGATATAGCACAGGACTTACGGGATATCTGCAACCTCTTGGTGTAGCAGTTGAAGGCCAGGTGGGAGGCCAAAGTGCCTCAGCTACATCAGAAACTTACTTTTTGTCAACTGAATGCCACAGTACAGCTCAGACATGCAAATGGTTCTCTGTGGTTGAGTGACTGAAATTATGAGGGCCTTATTTCAGTAATAATTCATATCTGCATATATAAATTTATCATAGAAAGTAGTTAGCAGAGTCACTCAGGAATGTTAAAAGCGCAGCTCAATCTCAGAGATTTTAGAAGTCTATACATGTACAAAATTTGGGATCTCAAATGTAACTGTTCTTTGTTGATAACAGTTTGACCCACTTTAGTATTCACTTTAAATAAGATACAAAATTAATTTAGTTATCCTTAGAAAAATCAAATAACAACATGATTAATCTTGGTTGGCTTAGTGGATTCATTAAAAAAAAAAAAAAAAGGTGGTACTTTGTAATGAAATACAATAAAATGATTTGAAATAAAGCTGATTTGCTGAACAAACAACCACAAGAACAGAAACATCACAGAAGTCATTTATCTGAATTAATGTAGAAATCAAACTGGTTTGAGAACTTCTTCCTTAGGGGAGCAGAATGAGAACTGAAATTATAATTAAAATGTTCAGAAAACAAAACATATCTTTATTTTTAAGAACTGGAGCAACTGTTCAAGGTAGAAGATATTAGAAGAGACAAATTGTGTATTCCACAAGTTGTATTGAATTATTTTGTTACAGGTATTGGACTGTGTTTTATTGTTGGATACAACATTATACAATAAAACACACAGTACTTTTCCTAAATTTATAATAGAAGAAGTTTTTCTATAATATTTGATCCCTATAAATAACATACAAAACCAAAACAAAAAAAAACATTCCTGTTTGTAAAAAACAGTCTGGCATGTGTATTTCAGATATTTCTATGATGTATATATAATAATATAATAACAAGATAACAGCAATAATAAATAATATAATAATGAACATTAGCCATCGGAAGGTCAAATGAGTGAAGAAATGGAAATAACAAATATTCAAGTCTTAAAAGAAGTATATTCCATATGTTTTGGACTACAATGCTCTTTGTAGTAATAGTGTTCCCTCTACTATCTGTTTCTCTTGTATATTAAGAGTAATTTGCTAAAAGAAAACTTGAAATATTTACTCCATGAGGAATACCAAGTTTTTAATACTCAGTGTAGAATTAAAAGTTTCCATTGTGAAACACAGTAGAGAGCTCTATTAGCAAGTCAAATGTGGAACAAATAAATTATTTCAGAATAAAGGACAAGAACATAAAACATTTTTATTTGATAATGACAGGTTGCATTATAAATGTTAAAAATATGGAATGTTTGTATATTTAAAATATGTATCTAAAATAAAGGTGAAACTCCTTTTTGAAAACGATGTGAAACAACCACCACCCAAAAGTTCAACTTCAAATAGGTTTCCAGCAATTCTTTTTTAAAACAAGCTCTAATATTATTCCTATAGTAACAACAAGAAAAAAAAAATGCTTAGATTTTAGCCAAATTAGTAGTAATGTCATATCTATGCTACATAAATAAAGTCTGTATCCTGCAGACACAACAAACAGCAACAACAAAAATTGTACTTATAAGTTTTCTACACATCCACACCTTTTAGGAATAACAGCTGAGTTTGTAAAATCTGCAAGCAGCTACTTTAGGATGTCTTGACTTTCAAAGGAACTCTATGGAGTGAGAATAGCAGCATCTGCAGATCAATAATTAGCTGCTACTGTTAAGGAGTACTTTTAATCTGCTGGCTAATTTAGGACATCTGCAAGATCTAGAACTCCTGGATGGTTCTTATATTTCCATGTTTGAGATAACAGTACTGGTACTGTCACTTGTGATTTACATACTCATAGCAGAGCAGTATGTACTGTTTTGTGCAATCTACTCCTTATGAGAAAAAGGCTGCTAAATAGCTGTGAACATGTTTAGGAAAGCAGCCAGATAGGTGGGGAAAAATCTTTACTTCTGCTGTTAAAACATGACACGAAATTATACACCTGGAGAGTGTGGCTTTCAGAATCTCAGATGGTAGGCATAGACTTTTATCTCTATTTTATGCTGATCAAAAAGATAATTAGTTATGTAAATGGTCACAAAACTAGAATTCAGTTATTACTGCTTGTTCCCGTGTTCCATATTCTTTGTTTCTCTACGCTTGCTTCGTTCCTCAAAATACAGAGCAGTGGACACATGTTAAGCATTTATTAATGAAAGACAAAAGATTATTAGATGATAGAGGAAAATCTGTGTCTCTTTGAACAGAGATTTCACAGCAGTTTGTTAAACAACTCACCTCAGCTACTTGACTGATTTCAAAGAGTCTGTTGACGTCCTTCTTCAGGGTTAGAAATACAAGGTTAAGCTAACATTCTAATTTACTTTAAAAACAATATTGAGTGTTTTACTCATAAAAGTTGGCTTCCACTATTAAGTGTGTTTCACAAAGCACTATTGACCTGTTCTGAAACTCATTGGATGGCCACTTATCAATTTAAATCATCAAGTTAGTAGGAAAACTTAGGGGAAAATGCTAAAGACAGGAAAAAAAAAGTAAGAACTATCTTGTGTGGTGTGTCACTTTTCACAGGTTGTTGGGAAACCATATTGCTGGATGGAGCAGGAAATACATGGAGAGTGTGATTTGCAAAGAGGTGTGGGTAAATGAAGAGCAAAAAAAAAAAAAAAAAGAAAGAAAAAAAAATCAACAAGGTTTAATGTGTGTATTTCTTAAGGAACACAGTAATTCAAGATTCCTCACCTCCCGAGCAGAAGGGCAGTTCAGCAGCACTCCTTTATTCCCAATTGATAGTTAGCAACAATAGCAGTTTGTTTTTTTTTTTTTTTAATTTTATAAATACAGGTATGAATGCTTCTTCACTGGCAGCTGTTCTTGAAACTTCATATATCACAAGCCAGTACAGTAGGTGTAGTTAACTACCCTTCATCTGTGATAAAGACAAGGAAAATCCCAGTTACAGGAAGGCTGTCTTACAGACTTCTAGAACAGTCTGAAAGCCCATGAAGTAAGCAGATATGGAGATGTATTGAAATGAAACACAAGGGATAGTATTTTGGTTTGGATTTTACATATATGCTAGTTGCCCATTTTTCTATATGAACACTCATGAGAAATGATTGGGATCATATTGGGATTTGTGTTTCAGGAGCATGACTAAGTAGGTGAGAAGACTTGTGCTGGAGTGAAAAAAAAAATTGTGAAGTGATTGGATATGAAATGCAGGAATGAATCAAAGTGAAACAGAGTATTAAGAAACAACCAAACTCATTTATAAAAATGACCATGTTACTATCCCAGAATGGAACAATGGTACTTTATTGAGGTATTTTAAGTACTGATTTAAGACTTTGAAATTCTTCCTTATGTATTTATCTATTTATAAAGTCACAGATTCACAGAATTACAGAATAGTTGAGGCTGGAAGGGACCTCTGGAGATCACCCAGTCCAAGCCCCCTGCCAAGCAGGGTCACCTACAGCACATTGCACAGGATCACATCCAGGTGGGTTTTGAATGTCTCCAAAGAAGGATACTCCACAGCCTCTCCGGGCAACCTGTTCCAGTGCTCTGCCACCCTCACAGGAAAGTGTTTTCTAATATTCAGCCAGAACTTCCTGTGTTTCAGTTTGTGCCCATTAAGTCACACATCACTCTTCTTTTTAGGCAAAAATAAGAGAAGAGCCCAGGAAGTGCAGGAAGATGTTAAATCTGGTGTTGAAGTAAGTTAATATAGAGGTAATACACAGTTCATAGAACTTGGTTTTGATCTTACAGCGACATTAGTCTCTTGAAGTTGTTTGCCTCAGTGAAATGACTCCTGTGCAAGAACAAAGCAAGGTCTTCAGGAGTTTTCCTTAAATTAACAAATGAGATTAAAAAGAAGTCACATACCTCAAGTGATATAAAAGGAATGAGTTGTTTTTGTGTTTTGCTTTGTTTTTCCATAGAGCAAGATGATTTCATAATGTCAAAACTCCACACACCAAAAAAAAAAAAAAAATTCCTTATCATTGATATTAGATTGAGTACCTGTTGATTTGAAATTTTCCCTATTCAAGTTGGGGGGGGGACATTTTTTTCTAATATGTTAACAGTAATTTTTAGCATAATTCCCTGTATAAAATAGAACTAAAATTTCATAACCAAGGTGTTTTGTTAAAAAGACCAGAAGAAACTATAACGAGAATCAGATTCTACTTCACTTTTCATTAGGGGATGTTCAGGCTGGATATTAGGAAAAGGTTCTTAGAGGGTAGTCAGGCACTGGAACAGGCTACACAGGGAAGTGGTCACAGCACTGAGCCTGCTAGAGTTTAAGAAGCATTTGGACAAGGCTCTCAGGCACATGGTCTGATTTTTGGGTGGTCCTGTGTGGAGCCAGGAGTTGGACTTGAAGATCCTTGTGGGTCCCTTCCAAGTCAGGACATTCCATGATGCTGTGATTTTCCAACCTAAATCCCAAATATCTGATAAGTTAAACCTAAACAAAAATGTGATCAAATCAAAAAAAGCAATTTTTAATGAACAGTTTTTATAGCAATGTGCTTTTATCTTCTTCTCAGACAGAAGAAACAGTTTCACTTTAAAATTAGCTTTTCTTGCAAGTTTTTTTTTTTTTTTTTTGTACATTCTAGCATTTGGAAGTGTTATGATTGGAGCTGTTACACATCTCAGATGTTAGAATCCAGTTATATAATTCTTTATAACATTTAACAAGACAAAGGCTCTAAAACTAAATTTGATTAAATTTAAAATTAAATTAAATTAAAGACTGAAATTAAATTTGACAGAATAGCTTAGAGGGTATTTAGAATTCAACTCATTATTAAGGTTTCATTCTGTAGTTTTTAGTTTACCTGAAAGGTTTAAAGTGATCTGTAATATAATAGTTCAATCACGCTGGGTTTTATTTTCAACAGCTAGAAGTTTACTACTTGTGAACTTGCTAATTTGCCATTAGTCTTTCCTGAAGAATCTTAAAGCTGTTACTTCCCGTACTACTCAAATTAGCTTTGAGCAGGAAGAACAAGGTTCAATAAGGCTAATGTTGTTCAACATAACTGGGATTAAGATGAATTTTATGTATCTGCTACCAAAATTGCAACCTTCAAAATCCCTGTTCTGTTGTATCTCAGCCACAGAGCCCCTGCAGCTCTATAGACACTTCAGTTTAAGATTCACATTTTCCAGCTGCACATGAAGTTTTTCTGTACGTAATTAGAACTATTACAGTTTTGTCATGGCTCGATGACTCTCATTCTGAGTCTTTGTGAGGAAGCATCAGAGGTGGAAAACACCAATGGTTCAGTTCAACAGGCTTCCCACTTCAATATTGCAATTAAAAATAGGTATCTAGCATTTTTTCATGATTACTTGTTCCATACAGCAGAAAAGCAAGATGAAAACGGTGTATTGAAAATCATCTGAACCTTACCCAAATCCAAAAAAACAGTCATTCCTTAGCAAAGACCTTGGAAATGTCACTGCACATAAATTTTCATATCACTTCTGTGTGAAAACAACATTTTCTAAAAATACAAATTACACTTCCAAATTAATGTATCTAGAAATGTTTACCACGGTTATTATGTTCAAAGTAATATTATTCTAATGTGTTTAATTTTCAGGCTATTTAAGACTATACATCTCTGGACCTTAGAGGTACCACAGCTGGATCCATTTTTCTGCATGAAAGATTACTTGCTGTAAGACTCTACTCTCACTAGATTTCAGAAATACCCATATGTAAGCACTAAATTGGCTGTAGGGATAATTTTTTTTGTCTCTTGTGATATATTAAACTGAAACACTTCATTTTAATTAGAAATTAGATTTAAAGTCAAATGTAGGACAGAGTAACAAAGAGATCTGTCTAGTTTTAAAAAGTGTTAAAACTGAAGAGTTAAAACCAAAATAAGACATATGTGGAATCTGAAATAAGGAATAACTGAAAGTAAGTAAAAGTAAGTGACAGATAAATTACAATAGTGGATATCCCATGAGGGCAAAGAAAATATGAAAGAGCAAAACAGCAGAACTATTGTAAATGGATTTTTAAAAAGTTTTCATTTAAATCTAGAACACATTTTTAAGTCCTTAGAGTAATAAAATGCTTTTTTGTTTTTATAAGTGAAAGCACAGCACTGTCTCTGCTTCCTGAAAATATTCATTGCCGATGATACTAAAGGAAGCTTTGTAGCATATTGTGAAGAATGGTCTGTAAAAAGTCTTTTGGCATGTACTTTTTCATAGCGAGCAGTTTGAAGGGGACATTCTATCTCTACATCTGTTTGGTTTGGTTTCTGTTGTTGGTGGGTATTTTGTTTGTTTGTACTTGTTGGGTTTGTTTGTTTGTTTTTTCCTTCCCTCCTTGTGATCTAGAATCATAGAATCATAGAATATCCAGAGTTGGAAAGGATCCACAAGGATCATCAAGTCCAACCCCTGGCTCCACAGAGGACCATCCAAAAAATCAGACCATATGTCTGAGAGCGTTGTCCAAATGCTACTTGAACTCTAGCATGCTTGGTGCCATAACTACTGCCGTGGGGAGCCTATTCCAGTGACCAACAACCCTCTCAGTGAAGAACCTTTTCCTGATATCCAACTTGAACCTCCCCTGTCACAGCTTCATGCCACTCCTTCATGTCCTATTGCTGGTCACCAGAAAAGAGATCAATGCCGGCCCCTCTGCTCCCCTTCGTGAGGAAGCTGTAGACTGTGATGAGGTCTCCCCTCAGTCTCCTCTTCTCCAGGCTGAACAAACTAAGTGATTCAACGGTTCCTCATACAAATTTTCTTCCTAGACACTTCACCATCTTTGTAACACTCCTTTGGTTTTATGTCTCCATAGTTTTATGTCTTTCCTATATTGTGGCACCCAAAACTGCACACAGTACTTGAGGTGAGGCTGCACCAGCACAGAGAGCAGGACAATCACTTCCCTCAACTGTCTAGCAATGCCATGCTTGATGCACTCCAGGATATGGTTGGCCCTTTTGGCTTCCAGGGCACTGTTGACTCATATTTAACTTGCTGTCAACCAAAACCCCCAAATCCCTTTCTGCAAGACTGCTTTCCAGCCTCTTGTCCCTCTGTCTGTACATATATCCAGGACTGCCCCTTCCCAGGTACTTGCTTGTATTGTTGATGACTGCCCAGCCCTCTAATTATTCAAGATCTTTCTGCAAGGTCTCTCTACCCAGCTGAGAATATTGTGACTTGTTTATGTTTATGGCTAATCTTTAAATAGTAGCCCAGCTGAATCCTTTACTTAAAGCTGCTGAATTGCCAGTACTAGGTAATTTTCTTTTAACTTCCTAGGAATCTACATTGTCACTTTAATGCCAAGGTCCCTGTTTCAAATACCTACTAGAATGGGCTCTTTACTAACAAGGATAACCTTTGTTAGTTACCTTTGTTAGATGTTTACTTTCTTCCCTTTCTTGATCTTTTATACAGCAGATTTTACAGTCAGTAAGTATTTTAGGCAAGACAGATATATGAAGTAACCGTGTTTCTTTGTGTTGTTTTACCTTGCTCTCCTATGAAATACTAAATCATCCAGCCTATTTCCCTGCCCCACAGGATTATTCCCTCAGTACGCTCTCTGATGCTTTGTCCAGGCTGGTGTGAGAAGCTCCATGCTTTGGGCAAGTGGCTTTCATGGCGCCTTAGAGGAGACCAGTCTGAAGGCCAAGGTGTCTCGTGGCCAGCATTTCCCATCATTTTTCTCAACAATAAATCAAGAACTTTCTCAGTAACTAAGGAATGATGTTAATGAGAACAGGTTAAGATGAACACTTTCATTCTCCTCTCTTGCAAATATTTGGGAGAGATACCGGTTGTTTAAATACACTGCTGCAGGGTTCATTTTGCAGGAAGCAGACTGATTGCCTTGTGGAGCTCTGCAGGAGTTTGATGGCCTCCTTTCTTAGTTCAGGAGCCATGTTTGAACTTGGTGCTATTACGCAGTAGACCAGGGATGAGGGTCCTCCTTCAGTAACTATGACATCATCTTATTTCATTGCATCAGCAAGTTTGCTGATGACACAAAACTGGGAGGAGTGACTGCTACACCAGAGGGCTGTGCTACCATTTAGTGGGACCTGGACAGGCTGCAGAGTTGGGTGGTGACGAACCACATGAAGTTCAGCGGGGGCAGGT
>VXAA01000312.1:0-10503 GCA_013399115.1 Anseranas semipalmata | reverse complement strand
AAAAAAAAAAAAACTTTAAATCTCTTATATTCTTTCTATCATAATCTTAAAAATTATTTGAAGAGTCACTTATTTACATCTTTTTTGCCTTTTCTGTATTACACTAAGCTGTTAGTTCGTTTTGTTTGGTGTTTTTTTTTTCTACACCCTTATTTAGATTTCTAAGTACTTTATTCTAAAGAATAAAAACTAGGAAGCAGAGCCTACATAAAGATATTTATATGATGTATCTCAAAAGAAAAATAACCATATTTAGAGAGAGGGAAGGGTAGTTGATTGGTTTCCTTTGTTCTTCATGAGTGATCCACATTTGTTCTTCATGAGTACCTAGTGAAAAAAAAAAAAAAACATCTATGATGGCATCCCTGGCACATAAAGATATTGGCTGGTTGACATGCAAAGTAGAAAGTGAAACACTCTGTCCTGTAGTGTCTGAACAGCCTTTCTCATAAAAAAAAAAAAGTCAAAGCTAACTATTTGAAATGAAGGTGACATTTGGATAATAGCCTGGATGGTGTAGAAATGCAAGACTATAAAATAGCTGACATATGGGAATTTTCTCCTATCTGCATCACTTGGGATGCAGATGTAATCCCATTGCCTGTACTAGTTTTGAAAAGGTATGTTCCAGTATAAATACAGTATGTTCAATTATTTTTTGTTGTTCTAAAAAGGACCTGTGGCAGCCATCCCACATAAAAACATGAAAAAATCAGAGCTGACAATTCTGTAAAATCAAAAAGAATGAATCAGCTTTTGACAACTATAGAACTGCTAAGACATCATAAAGCCAATTTCTGCCTTCTTTCAAATGAGTTTCTCATATTGCTAGACCAAAGAATTGGGGCCAATGAGGCTTTACGTGAGCGAATTTAGAATATTTGATACTTCACAGAATCACAGAATCACAGAATATCCCGAGTTGGAAGGGACCCATAAGGATCATCGAGTCCAACTCCTGGCACTGCACAGGTCTACCCAAAATTTTAGACCATGTGACTAAGTGCACAGTCCAAACGCCTCTTAAATTCAGACAGGCTTGGTGCAGTGACTACTTCACTGGGGAGCCTGTTCCAGTGTGCAACCACCCTCTCAGTGAAGAACCTCTTCCTAATGTCCAACCTAAACCTCCCCTGCCTCAGCTTGACACCATTGCCGCGGGTTCTATTACTGGTGATTAAGGAGAATAGGTCGGCGCCTGGCCCTCCACTCCCCCTCGCAAGGAAGTTGTAGACTGCGATGAGGTCTCCCCTCAGCCTCCTCTTCTCCGGGCTGAACAGGCCAAGTGACCTCAGCCGCTCCTCATACGTCTTCCCCTCTAGGCCCTTCACCATCTTCGTCGCCCTCCTCTGGACACTCTCCAGCAGTTTTACATCCTTTTTGTACTGTGGTGCCCAGAACTGCACACAGTACTCAAGGTGAGGCCGCACCAGCGCAGAGTAGAGCGGGACAATCACTTCCCTCGACCGGCTAGCAATGCCGTGCTTGATACACCCCAGGATACGGTTGGCCCTCCTGGCTGCCAGGGCACAATGCTGGCTCATATTCAACTCGCTGTCAACCACAACCCCCAGATCCCTCTCTGCGGGGCTGCTCTCCAGCGTCTCATTGCCCAGTCTGTACGTATAGCCAGGGTTGCCCCGTCCCAGGTGCAGGACGCGGCACTTGCTCTTATTCAACTTCATGCAGTTGGTGATTGCCCAGCTCTCCAATCTGTCCAGATCTCTCTGCAAGGCCTTTCCACCCTCAGCCGAGTCTACAACTCCTCCCAATTTGGTGTCATCAGCAAATTTGCTCAAAACTCCTTCTAGTCCAACATCCAAGTCATTTATAAAAACATTGAAGAGGACTGGCCCTAAAAGGGAGCCTTGAGGGACCCCACTAGTGACCATACTTCAGACAGTACTGAATAATTTGCTGTCAGTCTATGTGCTGAAACTACAATGCATACTACAGTGGAGTAATTTAGAACGAGGAATATATTTTTCAAAATCATTGTCTGTTTTCAAACGAGCCATCAACAGAAAAAGACCTGTATTTTATTACTATTTCTAGGAGTAATTTAATCAGCTTTCATAATAATTTCAGTTCCCTGATCCTGCAGTTTTAGAAAAAGAACCACTCCTCTCAGATCCTCTATCAATACATGGTCATGCAAACTATTGATCCTTCTGGCTGAACAGTACCCTGCAGGCCTAAAGTAATTTCACTGAGTGGATGGTTAAGGATAGAGAACGCTGCTGAAAAGTGTCTGTAATTTACACTACTGAGTAGAAATTTTTGATAGAAATGTAAACATGCATAATAGAATTTGAATAAATGGGGCAAAGTTAGTCTGGTTAATAAGTGTAACCAAATGTTAAATACAGTATTATCATTGCTGGTAACAGGCAACAGGCTTTACAACAGCTCTTCACAACTTCAGGACTGCATGGACATTTCTTCTAACTTATTTAGCTGGTACAGTACTTATCTAATGAGTAGTTGGCTACCACCCAATTTATTTTAATTTGCCTAGCTTTTTACAATATTGTTACTTACATGTTTCCCAGTGGACAAGCAAATTCACAGTGGGGCTAAACTCAAATGGAATTCATGGGATATGGGCAGAGGGTGTCAGTGAAGGTCCCAGATGAGGCCTGTCAGGGGAGTTACAAACCTGCTGATGCATTCACAGCCCATATTTTTATAATAGCCATATGAATATATAGCCCATATTACTGTAATGATATATCGATGTGTTGATATGTTTACATGCTGAGACAGTTTATATTATTGTAAATGAACTAAAAATAACCACTCGTATTTTTGTTCATGTCAAGACTTACAATTAAAACGACAATGAATTCCTGGCTTAGCATATAAGGTGTGTTCCCACATTTGCCATAACAAAATATTGAGTGTAATACAACCAGGGTTGTGTTTTAGCACAAAAGCCTTTCTATTTGCCGTTCTCCTGTACTCCCTTTCCATTATTTCCCACAACAGTTAACATAAATTCAGGCACATGCATACATGCTTGTGGGTCTGTAAGTATTTTTCTTCTAAAATCTTTAGTGTGTTTGTATTGAATGTGTCAAAAACAAGGCTGGAGTAGCAGTAAGACTTATCTATAAATACCTGCATGTGGCTGCAGCTCTGGAACTGAGATGGAGTAGAAAGAAGGGGGCAGGGAGTCACTTCTGCTCTCAATACACCCCATACTCACATCCATAGTACTGAGAAAGCTGCCCTCTTTAACTCAGGAACAGCAAATATGTACTGGGGTTGGCTAAGATGGAGTTAATGTTCTTTATAGAAGCCTGTATGTTGCTGTGTTTTAAATTTATGACCAGAACAGTGTTGATAACTCATGAATGTTTTGGGTATTGCTGAACAAGTGCTTGCACAGCATCAAGGCTTTCTCTGCTTCTCACTCTGCTGCCTCCATCCAAGTCAAACTGACTCAATTAGCTGACATCACCAATACCAAAGGGATATTCCATATCATGTAGTGTCATGCTCAGTAATAAAACTGGGGGGAGTTTTTCCAAAGCAACCATTGCTCAGTGACTGGCTGGGCATGAGTTTGCTGATGGGGAGTGCTTGTTTCTGCATCACTTGTCTTTTTGTTTGTTTGGTTGGTTGGTTGTTTTTTTGCCCCTCTCTTATTACAGTGTCTTTATCTCAACCCATGAGTTTTTCATTTGCTTGGGACTGGGAGGGGGCTTACCTGCCAGACAGTGTCAACCCTTCACAAAATGTTAGACCTCAAGGGAGAAACAATAGTAGTCTCAGCTGGCTGGGAGAAAGACATAGGTCCTGAAAGGGTGAGTATGGAAAAGGTCAGAAGTAAAAAAGAGTTATATGAGTTAGAATCCCAGAGAGGAAAATTATAAATACATAAAAAATGTAGACTGGGGCAAGAATTAGAAACCTGGAGAGGGGACACTAGCATAGGAAAGAAAGGTTGAAGGAATCTGTGATTTAACCGGTGATCATCAGGGATAATTATAGTTCAGAAGAGAAAAACATCCAAGCTGGAGATAATGGAGAAAAATTCACAGAATTCCATTCTTCAGATCTCAAGAAAAAGTTGTGAAAAGTTGGCAAGATTTTTCCACAGCTAATTTTCCCTCTCTAATCTTCCCTCCCTTGAGTTGATAGCTATTCCCATGATTTCCTCTACTATCTCACATAGTACAGATGTATGCTTTACATCTGACCATTGTTATGATCCATCAGTGCCAAGAAGATAGAAAGTCCATACTTCCTTGTTTGCTTTTTTAAAAAGTGAAACCATTGCAAGAAGGTCATTCTGAAATTCAAAATTGCTAGCATTTAATTCACACAACTTGTTCATATTCAGAAACCACAACACAGCCTTCATCTAGGCACTTGGTGGATGAATCATAGAATATCCTCTCTTGGAAGGGATCCACAATGATCATCCAGTCCAACTTAGTAAGTAAAGCAGTGGATGGAATCTTTCTGGATTTTAGTAAGGTCTTTGATACTGTAGGTATCACATGCCTTGATGATACATGCTTTGATACCCTCACAGCATCCTTCTGGACAAATTGTCCAACTGTAAGATAAACAGGTTCATGTTATGCTGGGTGATGAACTTGCTCAACGGTAGAGCTCAAAGGGTTATAATGAATGGGGCTACATCTGAGTGGCAGCTGGTCACTAGCAGTGTTCCCCAGGGATCAATTCTAGGGCCAGTTCTATTCAACATTTTAATCAATGATGTGGATGCAGGAGTGGAATAAATACTCAGCAAGTTTGCCGATAATACTCAGCTGCCACGTATTGGGCTTACGTGCAAGGTTTTGGTAGCAGGGGGGCTGCATGGGTGGCAGGATTCTGGACTCTGTGAGAAGAGTCCAGAAGCTTCCCCATGTCAGTTCGGACCCCGTTCCAGCTGGCTCCAAAAGGGACCACCACTGGCCAGACCTGAGCCAGTGAGCAAAGCTGGTTGTGCCTTTGTGAAGGCATACTTAGGAAAAATATGCTGCACAACAGGAGCTGGGAGAGAGAAGTGAAGGAACAGCACAAAGCTTCACCAGAGGTGGTTCAGACTGGACATTAGGAAAAATTTCTTTACTGTGAGGGCGGTCAAACACTGGAAGAGGCTTCCTGGAGAGGTGGTTGATGCCCCATGCCTGTCAGTGTTCAAGAGGCATTTGGACAATGCCCTCATTAATATGCTGTAACTTTTGGTTAGCCCAGAAGTGGTCAGGTAGTTGGATTAGATGATCTTGGAAAGTCCCTTCTAACTGAGCTATTCTATTCTATTCTATTCTATTCTATTCTATTCTATTCTATTCTATTCTATTCTATTCTATTCTATTCTATTCTATTCTATTCTATTCTATTCTATTCTATTCTATTCTATTCTATTCTATTCTATTCTATTCTATTCTATTCTATTCTATTCTATTCTATTCTATTCTATTCTATTCTATTCTATTCTATTCTATTCTATTCTATTCTATTCTATTCTATTCTATTCTATTCTATTCTATTCTATTCTATTCTATTCTATTCTATTCTATTCTATTCTATTCTATTCTATTCTATTCTATTCTATTCTATTCTATTCTATTCTATTCTATTCTATTCTATTCTATTCTATTCTATTCTATTCTATTCTATTCTATTCTATTCTATTCTATTCTATTCTATTCTATTCTATTCTATTCTATTCTATTCTATTCTATTCTATTCTATTCTATTCTATTCTATTCTATTCTATTCTATTCTATTCTATTCTATTCTATTCTATTCTATTCTATTCTATTCTATTCTATTCTATTCTATTCTATTCTATTCTATAATCATTTAATACTACACTGGTCTAACTGTTTCTTTGTTCTTTATATAGTTTCTCTGCTGTACACTTTGTATACATGCTGAAACACCACTACTTCTCTCTCTATTTCTGAAACTAATATTATGCCAATTTTAAATAAATAAAAGAAAGTTCCTTACAAGTAAGTGGGTTAGAACTATTTTCCTAACTTCCATAGAACCATGAAATTAAATTGAGATGTTATATGATTAATTGATTTAGTACTGTTTCTGATGACTAATTACATTCAGTAATGGTTTGCCTGTACAATTAATAATTGTCAGTTTATATCATCTCTAATAGGATTAGGTGTGCAACTACTGCACACCAAGTCTTATTATGATCTTGTGATTAAAAGTATGAGGTCTGAGCTCAGTTGTGGTGTAAATGAATATTTTTGCACATTCTGTGACGTCAAGGTTCTTTCATTTGCTTACAGTAGAATGTATATCCATGAGAAATGCATACAACCAAAATTTTTTCTCCTTTCAATTTTGTTAAACCAATCCTTCATTTGTTGTTGCTGTAGTTTTGATTAAGTTTATAAGAAGTGATAGCAAAGAAATAGCATCATCTGAGTTGACATGGCAGATTAGGTGGCATTTTCAGGAGTCCTAATTTGTTCTAAGAACTTTGTTATATGTATTATTGCATATGGAAATAAACATGAGTTTACAGTAAATATTTCCCAAACATTTAATTAGTAAATCTTGGCTAACTTTGAGTTACAGAAATGCAGAGTTCGCCAGCATTGGACTAATTTTTTTCTGGTAAAATTCCAATAACTTCATCTTTTGAAAAAATGAAATTTGGAAAGTTACTAACTTTTAATAGATGTTATCCTCTGCCTTCTTTTTCTCTTTAACCTACATGTTAAAGGCAGTATTTTATAATACATACTTCCATAATATTCCACAAAACTGGCAAAAATAGGAGGAACATTCTAATTATTAATTCTTCCTGTTAAGTACAAATGGCATAATAGAAATTAAAAGCCTGCCTATATATGTTTCTCTAGATGTATACAAATTTTGTATATACTTGCTATAGACAGGTATGTATTTTGTAGATATGTATACATATACAAATTTATTTATACACACAAGTACAAATAGTATTATATACAAATAATTATATGCGGGGAAACAGCAATGTATTCTTTCATACACCAGTGTACATGGAGTCTGACATATAACATCTCTCCTTAAACATTTACAGGTTTCTTGGTAGGGATACGGTTAGAATTCCTATAGGGAATCTCCCAAAGAGAAATATATCCCTATGCAAATATTTGAAAATTACCAAAGTTATATTTTTCCTACAAATACTGGTCTTTGTTTCAAAAGAGTACTTTGCTTGCAACAAGTACATGCAAAATAACTTCTGAAAAGTAAATTTTTTAGAGATGAAAGTTGTTATAATGTAGTGAAGGTGCCTTAACCCTGGAATCTTAGGTTTGTCCCTGTCTGTTAAGATAGTGCTGTTCATAAATACTCATATTTTATTACCTGTGGGAATCTAAACTGTTCAAAGCACAAAGAAACAGAGGTATTTGTATTTGGTACCGAACACCAAGGAATTTCTCTGAACAGAGAAATACTTTACTTGCATAAAGATGGAGCTAGCAGTAATCTTCATCTTGTTCAGCCATCCCTTAATGCCAACAAGCCTGACAGAGGTCTTGGTTCCAACTTACTGTGGTGGTTTTACCCTGCTGGGCAGCTGAACTCCACCACAAACATCCTCTCACTCCCCCTCCTCAAAAGAAGAGGGGGAGAAGAAAGCATGATGGAAAGAAAAAAAAAGGCTCAGAGGTTGAGATAAGGATAATTTAATTAAAGGGAATAGAAAGAGGGGAAAAAAAAAAAAACCAAGCAAAAGCTGCGCAGAAGCACATAGGAAAGTAAAAAAAATTATTCTCCACTTCCCATCAATGAGCAATGTTTAGCCACATTCGGGGAAGCAGGGCCTCAGTACACGTAGCGGTTGTTTGGGAGGACAGACATCTTCATAATGAGAGCCCCCCTTCTCCCTTCCCTTTCCCAGCTTTTATTGCTGAGTGTGACCATATGGTATGGAATATCCCTTTGGTCATTTTGGGTTAGCTGCCCTGNGCCCTGGTGATGTCCCCTCCCCATTTCTTGCTCACCCCCACCTACTGGCTTTGGGGAGTCTGGACAGAGTCTCGGTGCTGTGCCAGCACTGCTCAGCAATAGCCAAACACTGGTGTGATACCAGCGCTGTTCTAGCTACATGTGCAGGGCACAGCACTGTATGA
The DNA here is from genome assembly GCA_013399115.1 of Anseranas semipalmata. Lineage (NCBI taxonomy): Eukaryota > Metazoa > Chordata > Aves > Anseriformes > Anseranatidae > Anseranas > Anseranas semipalmata. Next base: position 2,389 of record VXAA01000312.1, on the reverse strand, counting down.
GCCACTGCAGGGAAAATTAACTCCATCCCAGCCAGACCCGATACACATACTTAGTACCCTGTTAAAATACATTTTCCTTCATTCTCACCTACAGTAGGAATTAAATTAGAAGTTAGAAGGTATTTATGTGAAAAAAAAAAAAAAAGAAAGAAAATGCATAGTTAAAATTCTTGTCAAAACATTTTTATTGGTATAATTTGTTGCAATTAGTGTAGCTTTTTTTTTTTTTTTTTTTTTTTTTTTTTTTTTTTTTTTTTTTTTTCCCACTGGGACTGGTGAAATTAAGAACATCAAGAAGTTATCATCCTAAATTTTTCTCTTCTTTCTGTTACTGATTAAAATTTAGCTCTTGGACAGAATGAGAACCATATACATATAAGTATGATAATATTTTTATGTTTTATAAATATAACAATTCTGAACATAAAATTTGTATTTAAGTTATGCTTATGTGTAACTCTTCTAATTATTTATCTTTAACTATGCTGGTATTACAAGTTTTCTACCACCTGTAGCTGGCAAAAGATATTTTATGATCTCTTCTAATGAGTTAACTCATAGCTTACAACCACTCTGAATGTGCTAAAGTTTCATACTTTTAGACTAAAACCTATATATGGATGCTAACTGTCATGCTCTGCACCCTAACTTGTCACTGGACTCTCCGCTATTTGTAATATTAATCAAAAGGTCTATAATCAATATGATGCAATATGAAAGTACCCGAAGCAAGGCTTAGAAATGGAAAACATCAGTTTAGTTCTTGTAAACCAGTTCTCACACTTTCTAGCTGAAACTTTTACACTGAACTATGTAAATCATCATTAGTTTAAAACAAAACAAAACAAAAGTGTTTATTTCTTTGATAACTTTACTCATAAGCCAAATAGTTTTACTACCATAGAATATTAAATGTCCACATTTGTAGGTGGAAAGGGATGGTGTATGGCACCAATTATCCTCACAAATTTTGTCCAAACTTTTTCTGTGTGTGCAGTATACCTCACAAGTTCTTCTTTCTCCTCTAATAGCAGTTTCCTTGGCTGTGATTTTAAGAAACCCCTTCTATTAAACTGTTCAATTGACACAGCTTGATACAGTATCTCATAAAGGAATATATCAACCTGAAGAGCATAAAATGCATTTGGAAAGCTGTTGTTCAAAATCCTGTATTTTATGCCAGTTGTGGCTGTCATTTTCTTTAAGTCTGCTAGCTGAAGACAATTGCCCAATGCTTTTAAACTTAGATTTTGCACTGTATTGCACGCTCCTGTGAGCAGCAGCAACATTCTCCATTGTGCTTGTTAAGATTTCTTTTATTCCTAAAATGCATAAAACTTTTCACAGTATGCTCACTGGGAATCTGACCCCGCAGGAAACTCTTCCATTTCAGTGCTTAATGGTCAACCTTTCTATTTTAGTTGTCTTATTGACAGTTTTTTTCCCCCTTTTTTAATAATTGAGAAATATTGTACATGGATTGTGTGCTATTTGGGTCAATGTCTACCCGTACAGGTATCTATCAGAAATTACCTAAGTCATTTTTCAATTTAGAAGAAAAATGAGATGTATTCTGTCTACATTTTTGGATTGAGCATTTCCTTGTATTACTAATTGATGGAATGATTCAACACAATTATATGTTTGAATCTATTTGAAAAGAAAATGTTTGTTACTTCTTTTTCTCATTTTTCTCCTAATGTCTGAATCAGAATTCAATAACGACAGTTTTTTAAGAGAATTAACCTGTGATAACAAAAACATTTCATGCTATTTGAAGTATTTTGAAAAAAATCAGTGTTACAATAAAAAGACATTTTTGTTGCAAAGGCTTTTCTTAATAGCATAATAGAACATACTTCATTGTTAATATTATAGTGGGTTCTCATTGACTTAAACAGGAGTCTAAGTTATTTCACATCATATTAGCTACTTTACAGGATATGCTCGGTATCTTATAAGACTGCCTTGTTAGAATTAGAAATCAGCTGGAATCATTCAAATCAAGGATCTCATTAGATGACTTTCCGGACAGGAAAAAATATGCATTGAAAGAATAAGACCAAGCAAAAGACGGAATATAGAAAAAGCAAGGTATCTTTCAGCTCTCAAAACACAGGCAGGAAAAATAGTGAAATAACCCTGTTTTTCCTGAGTTGAACAAGTTTTGTTTTTTTTTTATTTAGAATCATAGAATCATAGAATNTTAGAATCATAGAATCATAGAATATCCCAAGTTGGAAGGGACCCACAAAGATCATCAAGTTCCGCTCCTGACTCCACACAGGTCTACCCAAAAAATCAGAATTCAGACCATGTGTCTGAGAGCGTTGTCCAAACGTTTCTTAAACTCCAACAGACTTGGCGCCATGACCACTGCCCTGGGAAG
>VXAA01000311.1:594748-610132 GCA_013399115.1 Anseranas semipalmata | reverse complement strand
CCCCAGCCCCCCCTCTTCCTCACGACGTTATTTCTTGTGTGGCTTGTGTGAGTGAACTGGCAGCGTGCGCGCATTTCTGTCTTCGCATCGAGAAGTCANAATAAAGAACATTAAAAAAAAAAAAAAAAAAAAAAAAAGTCCGGTATTAAACTTTGCCAACCGTACCAGCCCGTGACATTCCTCGCATTAAAGAAGTTTTACCAGAAATGACTCGCCGCGGTTCCCAGCCGCCTCCAAACGCATCTCGTTGGTGCCCTCTGTGGGCTGCGCCGAGGATGGAGATTTCCAGGGATTGCAGCTGGGATCCGGATTCCTCGCCGCTTTACGCTCGATGCCAGGACGAGGTGGGGAGCGGGGAGAAGCCGAGAACGCCCGGGCAAGCCGCAGACCCTTCGCTCGCCCTTCGCTCCGCACGTTCAGCAGATGCACCAGAGCCGAGCACTTGCTCCGAGAGGCTGGGAAGCGCTGGCAGCGCTCGCAACTCGAGCTGCTGAGGGCTGACCGAAGGGGCTGATAACTGTCTGGTTTTCTCTTTTTTTTTTTTTTTATTTTTTATTTTATTTTATTTTTTTCCCTTTTCCCTCTTATTTTCTGGTGGTGCGCGTCCTCGCCCGGCAGCTCGCGTGTGTGCCGTTCGATACGGGCGCCAGAGCCCAGTTTCTAAGGTTACTATCTGAAACGGGGCTTTGAGCAGGACGCTGGCTTAGCAAGAGCAGAAATGTTTTCTTTAAGAATCTGGGCAATTTCTCAAGGCCTTGTGCGCCGTCTTTCCCTTGATCCCTACAGATGTTGTAGATTAGGATCAAATGCAAGCGTTGCCTTTACCCTAGGAATGGGTCTGTTCGGACGATTCTGGGCTAGGGAGATCTGCGGGGCTTTATCACCGCAGAAAATATGCATTGTAGAAATTTTTTCTTTCCTTTTTTTTTTTTCCCCCAAAGCAAGGAAAAATGCATCAGTCACATGTTTGAGTGGAAACTGTGACTCTGAGCCAAAACTTTGATGCTTTTTAATTATTTTTCCCATACAACACAGCACTGGAACATTTTTCTTTTAAGTTGCGTGTCATGCTATATTCCTAATCGCTGGCTTGCCATGTGCTAAACATAGACTTTAATGGGAATAATTTGTGTACTCTTTCAGACTGGTCGACTTTCCCCCGAAATATCCCAGTGCTGCGTCCAGTTTTCCTTCAAGGAGACATTCAACACGGGAGAACCACCGGGGGGCCTTTTATTTATTACAGGACATATCCTGTATGCTCTGTATTCGATAACTGAGTGTTTGTTAAAGATCCTCTGGGTGGATTTTTCTGGTATTTTTGGTGTGTGTGTGTGTTGTTGTTGTTTTCCCTTGGCCATTCCTGAGCTGGGACGTGCCCCTGCAGCCTGTCCCTGCCCGTGGCAGTGCTCGCTGGAGCCTCCTCGGGGCCGGCTCCTCTCCAGCCCCGCGTCCCAAGGCAGAGCCCAGGCTGGGCTCAGGTCTTTGCGCTCTTAATAACAGCACTTCTCCTTATTTGTTCTCCAGCTTTTTATTTTTTTATTTTTTATTTTTTTATTTTTTAACGATTCCTTCGTCCTCGTGTTGCTTGGGTCAGGAGGAGAGCAGCGGCTTCGCGGGGGAGCGCAGGGTGGCCTGCGATTTGGCTGTCGCCGAATCTGCCCCTGTGGGGGTGGGCAGAGCACGTGGGCAGCGTTTTGGAGCGGCGGGGCTGACGGGGAGCGGCGTCCTTGCTGGGAAGGCGAGGTGTGCGGGGAAAAGCTGGCCGGTCAGGAAGCAGCGCGGGGAAAAGCCAGCGGCAGCCTGAGTGCCTGTATCTGAAGACTTAGCCCGTCACAGCACTGTGTCCCTTAGCTGGGAAAAATGCTGCCTTTGGAGGGTATTAATGACTCGGAGCCTGATGTTTGTGTCAGCTCTTCGTGTCTTATGTGGCTGATTTGGTTATGGGACGGACTCGCCTGGCCTCCGATGGGAGTTTGTAGCAGGGTGTTGGAGGCTCCAGTAACGTGGCACCACCGTGAAGGTCCTCTCCTCTGGAACACGAATCTCAGTGTGTTGTGCAGCCCCAGCTTTCTAGTGTCCCTGCAAAGAAGGCAGGACTCTTTCCTCTCTGCTGTTGGGGTACAGGCGGGGTGGTGGCGCAGGTAGGTAAAAAAAGTCACTTGTGGAGCTGGAAGCAGAACTCGAGCACCTGTGGTTTAACCAGTCTCGCGCTTCCTTCCTCCTGCGAGGTCCGGATCCCTTTGTAATGGTGTCACGGCTGTGGAGGCACCGAGGCACCTTCTCCTGTGCCATGGGGTCACAGCCTACGCAGGGCAGAGCAAAGGGGATTTTCACCAGTAAATTCCTGTGTAGTGCTTACAGCTTGCAGCTCTGGGCCTCCATTGCTGGCTGGGAGACATCGCGAGGATGGCACTTACTGACGCACGGGGTGTGCTGGGGTGGGTTCAAGCTCCAGGTGAACCTGTGAGGTTCTGGTGGGACTTTTGCCAAGGTCCTGGTGCCAGTGCCACCCTGTCTGCATCGCTCCCCCACCCGCCTCACTAGATGCACTCCTGCCTTCTCTTGTCCTTTCTTGCTCTTTTTAGGGCTGTCCAAAGCTGTAAACTGGCATTTGTCTGTGCTCAAACTGGATCTTCTGTTCTCCAGGCTTTGGCAGCTGGACATCTTCTGGATAAAACTGGCCCAAAGTGCTGTAGCTATCAGAATGCGGAATACTGTTTGCAGTAGCCTTGGTTTAACAAAGCACTTGGGCAAGGTACTTGACTAGGCACACCCTGAAAAGGAAATCTGTGTTGAAGTGCTGTCCCTTATCTGGGACGCTTACCTGGGCTGAGGTCAGGCTGATGCAAGGGCTCTGGGAGCCGGTTTGCTGACCCGAGAGCGTGCGTTTTTCACGGGATCGTGTCAAGGCTTACAGACCGATGGGTGCTGGTCCTACAAGCCCCATCCCTCGTGCACTGAGCGTGGAGATGGCTGGAGCGAGGCATGCCTGGCTGTAAAGCCTGGCCGAACCATTGAAAGTCTCCTGACGGGAGTTCTTCATAGACAAAAGCATTCCTTCTCCCCTGCTTCCCCCTCCGGGGACAAGCAATTGTTTTCCTGGCAGTTTAGTGCCAGCATATTATCCAGATGGATTTACCTCCGTCTGAAACAAGGTGTACACGTATTTTGGAGGAGATCATTACCTACTGCCTTGGTTTTACTGCTGCCTTGTTTTGTCTAGACAGTGCAGAGAGCTGCAGGGAACTTGTCCGATCTCAATCCTGAGACCTATTTTATAGGCTGCTATTAAAATACATATCCCTGCACGTAACCATCCCAGGGCTGGGTTTCTCGCGCTGTGTGTGCAGCGAGCACAGAGCCACTGAGCAAGAAGCAAGCTGCTGCTCTTGCCACACCAAGCCATGCGCAGACCAAGCTGGAATTTCGGGGGAATCCTTTGGTAGAAGGCTTTGCTCTGCTTGGTAACGGCATTTCAGAGCCCAAGTTTCTCTTCCTTTTCTTTGGACTGGCAGAGAAGTGTTTTTCTAGAAACTCCTTAATTCCCCTTTCGCCCCATGCCGGAAGGAGCGGTGCGGGAGGCGGCGGTGGGGATGCTGGGGAGGTGTGGGGGGGGACAAGGACGGGGCTGGGTGAGGGCCAGGCTCAGGGGGGCAGCCCGGGATGCTGCGGGGGCTTCAGGCACTGCTCTGATCCTCACCGGTGCTGCTCCTGAGGGCCTGGCTGGTTTCTGAGTACGCACCCTGTTCTGCTTTCACTGACGGTTTCTTCTCTTCTCTCTTCCTCTCTCCTCTCCCCTGCCTTTCCTCCTAGAAATTTCGAGTAGATATGCCAGGATCAGGCAGTGCTTTCATCCCTACGATCAACGCCATCACAACCAGCCAAGACCTGCAGTGGATGGTGCAGCCCACCGTCATCACCTCCATGTCCAGCCCCTACTCCCGCTCACACCCCTACAGCCACCCGCTGCCCCCGCTGTCCTCGGTGGCCGGGCACACGGCCCTCCAGCGACCGGGCGTGATTAAAACCATCGGGACCACGGTGGGACGGAGACGAAGGGACGAGCAGGTAAGCACGGCGGGGAGTCCCCCGCTGCCCTCTCGCAGCACCTCGTGGCCCCACGGGGAGAGATGAGGTCTGTCCCCCGCTCTCTGCGTGCACTGGGGTTTCTCGGGGTGATGCACGGTGTGAGCTGGAGGGCGGTTTTCTTGCTGCTTCCACAGCGTATGGCACGGCTTAACCAATCTCCACCAAAAGGGTTCGCACCGCTGGGCCGCGTTGCGGCTCGGTTTCAAGAGCAGGTGAAACTCTGCAGTCGGGCCTCGGGTTTCAGTTTGAGTGTCTCTGCCGCTCCAGGCAGAAGGAAACCTCTGAGCAACCAGAGCTTTACATAGGTCATTTACAAAACTGATGCCCAAATTACATCAGCTGGTGTTTTGTATCAGCTCTGTGGCCACCTGCGCTGCTCTGGTCTCGCTTCGAGTGATACCACCAGCGCCAACCGGCATCGTGCAGGGAGGAACAGCTCCCCCACAGCACCTCCAGTCTTGCAGATAGAGCCTTCTGGACGTCCAGGACCTAAACCCACCTTCCCACCACAAGCATGCAGTCGCTTGACCTCTTCACAGCAGTGAGGCGGGGACCCCACAGGCACTGCCATCCTGGTGGCATTTTCATAGCTGGGGTGGGGACAGCGGCCCTACTTTTGCTTCCATGTCATGTGTTTTGATCCACCGTCACGGGGTGGGCCTAGAGGACCCCCTCAGGGCCTGTCTGTGCCAGGCGGGACAAGCCCGAGCCCCAGCGGGGCTGGGAGAGGTGTGGGCCCTCCCGCCGGCCAGAGCCGCCTCCCCTCGTGCAGGGCCGGCGTCCAACGCAGGGGAAGCTCTCACGAGAACTGGGGGAATAATTAGCAGCGGCTAATTTGTTTGACAAACGCCGCCTCTGTGTTCACAAATTGGCCGTGAAGAGATCACCATATTCTCCGGTTTATTTGTTGTTCGGAGTTATTTGCGGAAGGATGCCTGCCAAGCAATTCCTGGCCTGTGGCTTGTTTGCAAGCCCTTCATTGCGGGTCATTCAGATCCAAGTCCTTTTGATTAGACACGTGCTACGGCAGGACCCGGGCGGCTTACCGTGACTCTTTGGCTCAGGTTCCCGCTGCTGGTGCTTGTGAGCGCCGAGCACGAGTGCCTTTTTGGAAAACGTTGTGTAATGTCGTAGGAAAAGAGCCTGTCTTGATGAACGTTTCTGCCAGCGGCTGCACGCGTGGGGCTTGGACAAACCACAGCTAGCGCGTGCAGCAGGGGCACCGGCAGCGCCAAAGCAAACTGCTTTCAAACAGATCCAGCACCGCTTGCAGAATAGTCCTTTTTAGACCTGTTCTCATGTCAAGCACAACCATATTAGCATCTTCAGCCCCATCTATGAGACTTTTAAGTAGCCTCTAAGAGAGATAGATAACTTAAAAATGTCTGAAGGCCCCGCAAGGACTAATGTCCGTGCTTCTAGAGCACAAAAGGACTCCTGAAAACTGTATACAGAGGCCCCAAGTCAGCTCAGAGCTTGTGTGCGTGCCTAATGCTTGGCCCTGTGGATACTTGTGCACAAATACACTTTTATACCCGCATGCCTACAGGCTGGGAATGGGGCGGGCAGAGCTGTGCCGGGGGTGCCTGTCAGGGCTCCTTCTGGGGGTGAGCGTGACAAAGCCCCACCAGCTGCCACCCCACAGGACAGCGATGCCCCTGCCCTGGGACGGAGTGCTGTCATCTGCTGGTGGAGGAGCTTCCAGGCCCAAAGCCCGCGTGCCGGAGTCCCAGCTAGCGCCAGAAGCACCTCTGTCTCTCAGCACGCACCCAGGGGCGCGCGCTGCCTGCCCGTGAAATCATCGCCACCAGGCACAGGGACCCGGAAAAAAGCAGAACAGAGCGAGGGGAATGCCCAGGGGCTGAAGTAAACTCCCTGAAACTGCGAAGATCGAAATTAGGGAAATGAACCAAACCAAAACAAACCAGAATGAGGTTAGAGTAAAACTAACACTAAAAAGAAAAGACAGTAAAAGGGTGAATATCTTGTTTGCGATTTTGACATCCCCAAAGATATTAAAACCGAAAGCTTTTATGAAAATAGGCGTTCGATTCCCACTCTCTGCCGACACGCGCTCTGCTGGGTGCCCGTCTCGGTTTGGGCTCATCCACGGCGGTGCTGGCCAGCCCAGGGAGGCTGAGGTGCCCGGTACGGGGCCGGGCCTGGGCAGAGGAGGACGTGGCGTGGGGCATGCTGGTTGCCGCTGCTGGGATTTATACGACCTTGTCTGAAACCCCAGAAGCTAGGCCTGACCTCACCAGAGCTTGTGGGCTCCCGCTCACTTCCTCTGCTGTCGCAAGAGCATAACTCTATGGGTTTCTATGGAATTGCTCCTGATTTACATCAGTGAGGATGTCAGCTGGCCTCAGGAAGCCCTTGGTATCACTGGAGCCTTGCCTGCTGATGCGAGAAGCGCAGTCTGTTATCTCGCTGAGTGCTCGAAAATCTGAGGTCAGATTTTGGGGTGGTATAAATAATTGTTGCTTCACAGACTTCATGAGAGCTCTGCTGATCTCTCTCTCTCTCCCCCCACCCCATCCCCGACCTTCAAGTTAACAACTATTTTTGTGTGGGAAGCACACAGATATTTTCTTTCAAGAAAGAGGCACTTACAACATCGCGCTCTGGTTTTGCTTAATGTACCACCCAAGTTGTGAAACAATCAGAGCATCTTTTATCTGTTTGGCCTTGGTGCAGATTCACTGTCCTCTTACACAATCTTCCCCCTGCTCCCCACTCTGCCTTCTCCTCACCCTTCTGCTAAGACCCGGTGCTAGCAGAGATACCGTGCGCTTTCATCTTCTGCTGACATCAGTGAAGAGGGGGAGTGCTGAGCATCCTGCTGGATCAGGCCTTTTTTCTTTGTGTTGCGGTTAAATCCTCACAAACTTCAAGGAATGCCTTGCTCAGATCTGATTGTGGGTTTTCTTGGCACTTGCCCACAGCTGTCGCCCGAGGAAGAAGAGAAGCGAAGGATCCGGAGAGAGAGGAACAAGCTGGCAGCTGCTAAGTGTCGTAACAGGCGCCGAGAGCTAACAGAGAAACTCCAGGCGGTACGTGCTCTGCATACATTTCTCCCTCCTTGTCGCCCACCCTTTGGACCAGCTCGCTGGGCATTGCTCTCCCTCTACTAGCCTGTTTGGGGAAGATGCTGCAAAACGCACGCTGCCTTCCCCTTCCAAGGCTGCCCGATGACATTGCTCCTATATCAGTGGTGGTGAGGGCTCAGCAGCCTAAATTCCTGTTGCTGACTGCCCAAAACATCTTAGGAGCTCTCTTCCTGTCTAGCCTGCAATCTAGCACACATCTCCCTGCCTCTGGTCTCCCTCTGTAAGTGAGAATAATGGTGCTGCGTGCCTCAGTGGAGGGCTTCGAGGGCAAAAGCACGCAAGACCGTCTGAAAGCAGGAGAAAATGAGGCAATGTTATGTGTACCTCTCAAAGCCATGTCCTTTAGGCTAGCCTGTCTCTGTCGGTGGTGACTGATTTTCTGCCCAAAGGAAGCACTGCAGAGACATACGGCTTGGTGCCATAGGGGAATAACTAGTTAAGCTAGAGAAGGTAGGAATGAGTGCAAGAGCTGTGAGGTGGGTAAGGGACTGACAGAAGAGGAGACGAGCATGGGTTGTGTTGAAAGAGTCTGTAGGGAAGACTCCAGTACTCCTCTAAGAAGCAGCCTGGGGTTGGTTGTGCTTGATGATATTATTAAGAATCGCAGCAGTGAAAGCACACCACTGAAATGTGCTGCTGACTCAAATTTGGGAGGTGTAGGGGAGGCAGGGCAGCCTATAGGAAGAATTTAAGGATTCTCATGACTAAACTAATAGAAGTGAGAGGAGTACAAAGTGGGAGGTCATATCCTGAAGGTCTGAGGGTGAGTACTTCTGCGAGGTCCTTGCACAGGAAGATACTAATTGCTCACAGATTGACTGTGAGCCATCAGTGTGATGTGACCGTGGGAAAGGTAAATGGAATAATCCTAGGATGCATCAAGGGGTGATCCAGTGGAGATGAAAGTGTTAGTCCTTTGTGCAAGTCGCAGGCAAGACCTCATCTGGAATATGAGCTACAGGAAAAAAAAATGGAAACGGTTTAGAATTGCTGTATACTACCTCTGTCTAGGAAATGAGAAGAACATGGCTTAACCCTAACAAAAAACGATGGGAGGGGATCTGAGTCCTCTCCGCTGAAGTGTCAGGCAGACAGTAAGGGAGAAGAGTTATTTAAGCCACAGAACAAGACAGAGTTGTGGAGGCTGGCTGTGAGAAAACTAGGGTGGGCTCATGAGAAGACCATTTGTAACCCTTAGATCGGTGAAGTTTGGGAATAGCCTCCTGGTAAACAAAGGAAATGCAAAGTGCTCCAATAGCAATGACCTGCTGCTTGTTTGGCTTATGAAGAGGCTGGGGCTTATCTGCCCATGCCAGCTGGGAACTGGACTTGATTGCCATGTTCTAGGTGAGGAACAGTGCCAGAGCTTCTGATATTTACTTATTTCCCCTTTGGTCTGCAGGAAACCGAGGTGCTGGAAGAAGAGAAGTCAGTGCTGCAAAAAGAGATCGCTGAGCTCCAGAAGGAGAAGGAGAAACTGGAGTTCATGCTGGTGGCTCACAGCCCCGTGTGCAAAATCAGCCCTGAGGAACGTCGGAGCCCACCATCCAGCAGCCTCCAGAGCGTTCGGACTGGAGCAAGCGGAGCGGTGGTGGTGAAGCAGGAGCCAGTGGAGGAAGAGATCCCATCTTCCTCTTTGGTCCTTGACAAAGCCCAGAGGTCTGTCATTAAGCCCATCAGCATTGCTGGAGGTTTTTATGGGGAGGAGGCACTCAACACTCCCATCGTGGTGACCTCAACACCAGCCATCACTCCCGGTTCCTCCAACTTGGTGTTCACCTACCCCAATGTCTTGGATCAGGAGTCTCCTCTCTCCCCATCTGAGTCCTGCTCCAAAGCTCACCGGAGGAGCAGCAGCAGCGGTGACCAGTCCTCGGATTCCTTGAACTCTCCCACCTTGCTGGCATTGTAATCCCCCTGTGGCCCCCCATTGCCAGTGTGTTACACCCCCCGCCCAGCTCCATGGGGGGTGCCCTCCTCCATGGGATTAGAGACAGGCACAGGATCGTTCAAGCACAAGGGCAGCAAGAACAAGGATGGGGAAATGCTGCAGCTCCAGGAAGGAGAGTGAGGACCAACACCAGCTCCCTGGAGGCAGGAAACGACAAGGGTGGGACTGACGCACCGGGACTGTTTGGAGAGGGCGACGTCCCCTCTGTAGGGACTGCCTATGGAAACCTCTTCTTGACCGTAATGGACTTGGGGAACACTCCTGGCCAGGACTGAAGGCGAGCTGCAGACAGTTGCTAGTCGTCCCTTTCCTTTGTGAATTGATCTGATCGGTTATGCTCTGTGCTTAGATCATTCTGGTTAGTTGACCTTACAAGTTCTTCTTTCCCTCTCTCTCTCACTCTGCTTATCATTTCCAATGTTGTCGATCCCATGACATTTCATCCAGTTGCTTTGAAGTCTAAAGGCTTGTTAGGATCTTTCCTCTTGGGACAGGCTGTGGGAAGCAATTTGCCCAGGTGGGAGGGGGACGGCTGGGAGCTGGTGGGGGGACCAAGAGGAGCTCAAGGGCTCAGTGGCAAGGGTAGAGCTCGTGGCTGTGGCCTGTGGCACAGCCACAGTGAACAGAGAGAGCAGGAGGCTCATGTGGAAGCCTTTTTTCTTAAAAAGTAGATGTATTTATCCCCTTGGGTTCCTCAAAAGCCAAGTTAGCATCTCAGGGCCAAAGTAGCATCAGAAAAGCTGCTGGGTTGGCACTTACCAGTGTCTTTGGCAGGGTTTTAACCCCAGCTTGGTAGATACCAAATCTGCTGCTGGACTCGTTGTTTACTTTTCCTGGGCTGCCCGCTCTCTAGGGAGTATTGCATCTTTCTCCCCATCAGGGCTCCTGACTCAGATGCTGATCTCTTCCTGTTAGTAAAATCCTCCCCTCCCCTTGGCCATATTTGCAGAACATGCTACCAAAAAAGGTGGCACCATGTGCTATAAATCTAGGAGACTGGCAGCGGATAAGACGGTGAAACTGCCTGGTTGTGCCCTCGCTGATTTTTTCATTGTTGGGAAACAAGGCAGCGCACATGCACACAGTTGATATCGTGGGTGGTGTTTGCTCAGAGCTTCCCAGTTTCTGAAGTCCGGGGGAAGGCAGGGGTCCAGCCTCTGGCACAGCACAAGGCACTCCTGGCCAGGCAGCAGTGGCATAGCTGACGTGATGGCCTGTTCCAACCAGACCAGAGCTTCTGATAACATCTGGTGTGACTGGCAAATTGACATTGGAGGAAAGTCGATTACCACTATTTGCACCTCGGTCTTTGGCCTCTGATTTCTTTTTTTTTTAATGTAATTGATCTGGTTTTGTTGGGGTTGACGGGCCTGAAGACCAAAAGCAAATCAGAGGGCTCTTCCCCCAGCATCGGGTCCTTGTTTTCTCCGGCCACCTCTGGGCTTAGCTGCTAGTACCAACTGCTCACAGAGGTCACAAGCGCTGATGTTCGCTACTGAGAACAGTAATGTGCGTAACCTATTCCTGCTTGGAGCCAAGCTCAGATCCTGTAGATGTCAAGGCACTGACGAACCATGACCTTGTGCACACTAGGACTGCTCAGCTTGCCAGCTAAGCTGCGTAGGGGATAGCTCTTTAGTCCAGCCTGTTGAAGCTGTGGTGGCAGCTATTTATTCTGGTGTGAGATTTTCTTGTTTTCCTTCTTTTTCTTTTCTTTTTTTTTAAATTGGCTGAAACTTGGGTATTTCTTGGTCAGGCTGGACCTGGAGAAATGCAATATGCAATGACAGGGCCAGTGCTGTGAGATGCTAAACTGCTGCAGCCCCTGCCAACTCCACTGGGAATTAATAGGGCTCAGTCTTGTGGAGCCAGACCTTTACTCAGTGGGCTGGATTCCCTCAAACCCTGGCCACTGCCCATTCCTTGAGTCATTTCAAAGGGACACTACTTTGGCCGTAGAGGTAGACTTTGTTTTCTTTTTTCTTCCAGTTATTATTATTATTTTTTAAACCCGGGTATTTGCCAGAGCTGCCAGAAATAGAAAGATATGAGTGATATTTTTCCTTCGTAAAACTGAGTCAGTGATTCAGGCTTTTCCTTTATTGCTTAAACATTTCCATCTTTATACCAGTAATAGAGATTTCAAATTGAGCTTATACGATAAGTAAAATTGATAAAGGAGTTCTTTTGTCCTTACATGATCATCAAAACTTCTTTTTTAATAGATATTAAAATTTCAGTAGTTAGCGCAGAGGATCCAGTTCTCGTAGGGTTTTATGTTGACAACGTCACTTTAGGTGAAACTCCTGTTTCTCTAATTGCCTTCATTTTGCCAGGTGCTTGTTTGGGCCAGTCTGCATTGAGAATCTAAGACTGCTCAATAAAATGTCTCCACATGTCATTTCCACCCATTGTGGGCAGAATGCAGCATTGACAAGTGGTGAATCCTAAAGTGATGCAGCTGCTTTTGAGGCCAGATGAGCAGGATCGCTGGCAGGTCAGGAGCATTCCTGGTAGGGGCTTTAGGAAGTCTGCTGCCTCCTCAGACCTTGGTAAGCCTAACTCCTAGTGGAACAATGAAGACCTCTTTTCACTTGTGGTTCAGGTATGTTAATTATCTTGTCAGCTGTGTATCTGTTTCCTAGGCAAACAGGCACTTTTAGAGGTGTGATGGCAAGTTTCATGGAAAGGAGAAGGTTTCTCTAGCTCTGACAAGTAGGCAGGTGGCCTAATCCAATTGCATTTCTCAAAAAATCCTTAGGTGTGGCCTGCACTGAAACCCCATATCTGCCAGCCTCCAAATGCCATCCCAGCAGAGATGTTTGTTTTCACATTTGGCCCAGTCCTCTGTGATAGCCCCAGATTGGTCTCTACAAGTTACTTCAGCTTTTTTTTTTTTTTTTCTTTCCCCCCCAGATAGAAAGTTCTCATCTTGGACAGGAAGGTTTTAAATACAGGGCCTTGCCACTTATCCGTACCCTCTCCTCATCCCTATGGGAGAGGTATGCATCCCAAGGAAGTCTGCAATTCCTACCTTTGCTTTTGCTCACTGAATCATTGCCAAAAGGAGCTGTAGCTGGCCCTTGCCCACTGCCTGTTGACTTGTCATTGACCTCAGAGGTAGGACAGGAGCATCCCCTTTCCTGTTCTATGATACTGATGGGAGTGATTTGAAACTGCTTAGAAAAGAGAATCACTTTCTGCTATCTGAAAGAGCTCTGAATACCTTGTGCCTGCCCGTTTTCTCCCTCAAACCTCTTAGAGGATGTCTGTGTTGGGATTGCTGGTCTCCTGCCTTTTGTATTTTGTGGATCAGCCTTACCTTTGTTTAGTTGTTGGCAGACAGGTACAGCTTGAAGTCTCCTGCTGTTTTGGTCTGGCTCTGCATACTTCTTTTCAGGTTTACTGGTGTGCTTTTGGGAATCAACTGTCTTCCCCACCCCCAAAATGGTATTTTCCTTGAGTACCTTCCCTGACAACTCCTAAATGTAGTGTCTCCATGTTCTTCTGCATGTACTGGGGATGCGGGAGCAGTTATATCCAATGTCTGACCAAAAGCTGTTGAAGTCAATAGCAAACAGCCCAGGGAATTTCAGCTGGTATTGGGCTGCCCCCCTAGTGACTGGCCTAGTGAAGCATCTAATAACATCCGAAGTTAATCAATGCCCAACTGGGAGGAGAAGTAGCAGCCGTATTGAAGGAAACGTTCAGCTTCCAGGTGATGCTCACCATTCCAGTTTTGCCCTCGTTGCTCCTTTCCACTCCCTGGTTGTGGCATTGCTTTCATCCATTCCTTTCTTGTAGGTGTGGAGACTGGGTAAGTCTCAAACTGCTTGTGGCGTGACGGGATTTAGGACCAACCTGCTGGGGACAGTAGCTCTCTGTTGTGTTTTTATAATTATTATTTAAATGATCTATTTAGTTCATCTGAACCTTTAATTTTGCTGCTTACTGTATGTAGGATCCACCTGGCCTTCATCCTAAATGAAAAAACAAAACAAAACAAAAACAAACCTAAGACACCCCCTCCTCCCTGGTATCTTATTATTTATTGGCAGGCAGCCATTTTGTGCCTGCTCCAGCAGATCTGCCCGCCATTAATTTAACATCCTCCCAACTCACATTCCTGGTGTTTGGTTGTTGCTTTTTCGCTTTTTGTTGTTGATTTTTTTTTCCTCATTCTAAAACAGACTTCTGAAATGTAAGAAATCTTATCATTTTGACACTTACAGGTTCATTTTCATTAGGAAGGCCAAGTCAAACATTTTAAGAGGTGGGGGGAACAATCTACGTTTTATTTCTTATTTATTTATCATGTTTACATCTTTTTTTCTGTTCAAGACTTGGATATAATAAAGAAAGCATTAAAAATACTCCAATCTTCTTCTTTTTTTAGGCTAATATTTTTTTTTTCTGATTCTTTAAATAAAAGATTCTGGGTTTTGTTGTCTGTATAAAATGTAAAAAGAGATATGTTTCTAAAGATGCATTATCATTCCTCTGTGAACAGTAGGTGGAGTTGAGGACAAATCTCAGAATACAAGATAATAATAAAATCCCATCCTGTTTTACTTAATTGTTCCCCTCCTATCCTGTATGATTAAAGGGTTATTCCACTTTCTTGTTTGTGGTTACTTGATATTAAAACCATATTAAAATGTGTAGAAAATAGGTATCCAATTGTTTTTGCTCAGTGAGAGGATAAAATGTTGTATATATCTTGATATACTGTGTAGTTCAAAGTAACATCAATAAGGGATAGTGCATCTTTATTAGAGCGATAAGTTACTAGTGTCACTAAAGTCTACTTTAAGATCCTCAGATATAAAAAGGGCCTGATTCTGATTCCACTTTCCTGTGGAAATTGAAAGCATCAGTAGCATTTCGCTGCTGCAAAGCGAGCGTCAGAGGCGGAATCAAGCCTCAGCGATTAGTATGTGACCATGAGGATAACTGAAGGTTTGGGGGCACCATTATCTTTTTTTCCTCAAAAGTTTTAGCTCATGGTTTTTCTTTTTCTGTCTGCAGTGAAATAGTTTCTGCCAAGGAGGTTCTTAAAGGTGACTGCTGAATTGGGACCCTTCTTTGCTCGTTGTGATCTTGGTATCGTTCTTGCAGTCCTGGAGAATCTCAGCTCTGAGGTGTTCTCTCTGGTGTTGTCTCTTCTCTGTTCTTGTTATTTTACTGTAATACAGGCCTACAGTATTTGCACTAAAACAAAAAGCTTGTTAGAGAAAGCTTGCTGCTATGAAAGAAAGAACATATTAAAATGGTTTTGCTTTTACAATTTTAACTGAGTAGCATTTTGTAGAATAAAATCAATTTAGATTGAAAAGAAAAATGACTTTTCTTTTTTCCTCTGCACTCCCTCCCCCATACTCCTTTCTTTCTTTCCCGTCCCTTGGTGGTGTGATGGTTTCCCCCCTTCTCCTTTGGTGCTCAGTTGTAATGATTGGCTGTATTGTTGACTATGCTGCTGAGAGTTATGACACTTGTAAATCTTGTTTTAATGACATTGTGGACACTCTTTTGTATAGCAAGAGCTAACTGGAGTTCTTCTCTCTCTGTTAATTGAAGTCATTAAAAAGCTCCCTTTGCCATGAACAATTAAAAGCTCACATGTTCCTTCAATATGAACAAATGGGTACAGCATTGCCAGGTGCCCGACTGTAGCGCATTTCAGGGCTTCTTTCATTAGAGCAGCTGCAATCCAGACAGCTGTTAGTGGCAACAATGGTAAATGGGGCAGAGGCTAGCAGAACAGACCACCTGGGCTAAAAGGCAAATAATGCATTAATCCTTTCATCTTTGCTTCAAAAAGAAAGGCATAGAGCTAGAAAATGCATGCTGAGGTGACCTTATTATTTTATTTTTTTATCCACTGCTTCAGCCAGAAGGACTCAAAGCTACTGCTTGGAAAGCTTGAGGTGGGGTGGACACCATGGTTGCTTCACTGGCAGGAAGTTAATCTGCAATTGCCCTGCTCTCCTGGGAAAAGCTGCAGTCTGTGGAGTGGAAGGAACCCAGACACACCAGGTTAGGAGTGGACGATGTCATACTCAAGTAAAAATACAGTGGTGGGGAGGAGATGGTAGGTGACTCATGGCTAGATAGTTAGCCAAGCTGGTATTAGGCCAAGCTGCTCCTTACTCATGGGTTTCCTTAGGAGTAATGTCTACTTTGGCTTCCTGATGGTCCCTGTCCTCTCTTCTTTTTTTTTTTTTTTTTTTT
>VXAA01000311.1:572774-594693 GCA_013399115.1 Anseranas semipalmata | reverse complement strand
TACGTGCACATGCCTGCGTGAAGTGAGCTCAGCGGTCAGGAATCCATGTTGCAGGAAAGCTGACATGAAGTCAGCATAGGTCGGTGTGGGCTGTAGAGCCGGAGCCAGCTTTGGGGTGCCCCATGGGGCTGAGGATGACGCAGTGAGGGAGAGCCTTTGGGAAGCTTTTTCCAAATGCACTTGTCCTGGTGCGGCTGAAGGAAAATAGTTATTCTAGGGGGCTGGCAATTATAAGGAAACATGCTGAAGGACCCATCTTTTAATATCTATCTCCACAAAGCCTCAGGCATGGGGGAGTCCCCATTTGATCTCCTACTACACACAAGCTTTCTTGAAGGGGAGTGCCTGAGGGGTTTCCTGCCTCACTAAGGGCTTTCCCATTACACTGGTGCACAGAGGCGTCCAGCCACAAGTCTGTAAAACCGGCTCCTCTGGCAACATATGCCCCTCCCCGCCCCCTCCCAAAAAATGGCTAACAGAAGGATGCGTCCTCGCTTGCCTGCTGCCACCCTGAAGTGCTCCCTAAGCTCCTGGGAGCTGGCAGTGCCCTTCAAAAGGGGTTAACATTGCTTGTCTGCAAATGCTAGTTGCAAGGCCAGGCCTCCCACCTGATTTCCTTCCAGCACTGACTGGTCGCGGCTGTCTTTTGTCATCATTAGCTCACAGGTGCTGGAATGTCCGCACCAGTTACCATAATTTGGTTTTGAAGGATGAAATTACACAGCTGAGCAAACTGCTTCCCACCAGTCTTCTAACTGTGGGAGGCTGAATTCTACCACATTGACATGGAAATTGTGTTTTTCCCGACATCCCCATCTTGTTTTAGATCTCCACTTCATGTAGGGAATTCCCCCTCCTTCTTAAACATTCCCCCCGCCCTGCGATGCCCAGATCTTGTTGTGCAAGTGAGGGATCTGGGTGTTATCATGGGGCAGGTGTTTGCTCCCCAGAAGAGTCGTGCTGGATGGGAGGTTGCCTGTTCCTTTTGCAAGGAAAGGATGCAAGAAACATCTGCGCCAACAGCACTCGTGTTGTGATCAGTTGATGGCCCGATGGCATTTTTACTGTGTACATGAATTAAGAGAGCCCACCAGTTCTCTTTCACCTGTTCCTTTCTCTTTATGCGAGAGTCATCCCTGAATCTTCCTCACAGTCACATTTCTTAGTGAAGTACCAAGAACTGGTTCATCCCTCTGGGCAGCATGTGAGGGCAGCCCGGTGGTCTTACAGATTCAGAGGTTTCTTTCCACAGCTCTAGCGTAGTTAGCCTTGTGCTCTCTGCTGCTCTTTGGTGCAGGGGAGACTCTACCTGGGGTAGAACTTTTGTGGCAAGAGCAAGCCCAGAAGAGTGATCTGAATGTATCACACCAGAGACAGCAAGGTGTCACAGGAAGGGTTTTTGATAGTGTTTTTTCTTCTTTCGTCTTCTTTAATTTGGTCTAGAATCTGCAGGAACATCTACAGGAACACTGTAGAAATTCTGCAGCCAATGGAAAGAATAAGCATGTGCTAAACTTTAAGAAAGCTTAATGGCAAGTAGAGCTGGAGTGGGAGTGTGGGGGAAAGGAGAGCATCCAGCATGCTGGTTTGAAGTGATGTTTCCACTGTCATGTGGGAAGGATGTGACAGAGGAAAACTGTGACATGGTTATTGCATCAGATACACTGAAGTGGAACAAATGATACATTTTTGAAAAGAAAGAAAGAAAAAAAAACACCTTATGGTTCTACTCCTACTGATGTCTGTGACCTGATCCTCCTGAAGTTTCACGTTGTCCTAACAAGTTCTTGAGTTCCATTGCAAGAGCACGGTGTTTTCTGGTCTGCCTCATGTGGCACAAGTGAGGGCCCCATCCAGCAGTGTCTGGCCGCTGTTTGCATAAGGAGCAATACAGATAGATTATCAACCTGGGTGGAAGTTGCTGGCATGCTCTCACAAGACTGAGGTTTAAAGGAAGATTTTTAATGTGTGTTCCAATGCAGTAAGATCCAAGACACCTCAGGAAGACTTTCCTTGAAGAAGAAAGGACAAGGCTAGGAGGAGAGGCTGATTGAGGACTGAGGTTGATTGGCTTTGGGAAAAGAAGACTTGGGGAGGATCTCACCTATGTGTGTGAATACCTGGTGGGAGAAGGGAGCAAAGGAGTAGCGATCAGACTCTTCACAGCAGTACCAAGTGACAGGACGAGAGGCAATGGTCACAAATTTCAATACAAGAGATGAAAAGAACTTTTTAACTGTGAAGGTGGTCAAACACTGGCACAGGTCTCCCAGGGAGGTTGTGGAGTCTCCATCCTTGGAGATACTCAAAACCCAGCTGACATGGCTCTGAGCAATCTGCTTGAGCAGAGGGGTGGACTAGACAATCTCCAGAGGTGCCTGCCAACCTCAATCATTCTGTGTTTCTGCTTTTGACTCTACATAGTCCAGAAGTAGTGTATTGCAAGCATATTTCTTCCCCTTTGCAGTGCTATCACATTTGAACTATAGAATTCCTCTGTACTAAATATCAGCTTTTTTGATGCTGGCTATGCGAGGTCAAACAGATAAGAACTAGGCTGGGAGGAGGATATCATGGCAGACAAGAATGTAAACTGTTCAGCATGCCACAGTGTGAGTCTCAAATTTCTCTTTTTATTTTGCATGCTCCGTTCCACAGACTAGTGCGGGGGAAGAGAGTGAGACAGGCCTTACATGGCTGTAATCTACGGCCTGCATCCCACAAATGACTGTACAACTCTGCAAGTTCATAGGCAGTGCCAGTAGCTGTTACCTATTTGCCTTTCGTGGGCTCTCATACTTTTTTCTTCTCTCAGGAATAAGTTGTTTTTCAAGTTTCCAGGAAAGGTAAATAAGGATCTACAGCCGGTGAGCTTAGGTGAGTGCGTGGGTTGGGCAGAATCTGTCAGCTGAGCGCGCACCCTCCCTCTGGTCCCCTCATCCCCTTTCTGTAACCCTAACTGGGCTCCCAGACCCAGGATAATTCATCAGCAGCTCCCAGTGATGACACACATGCTCCTGCTGGTGGTTATTGATGTGAGCATCCATGGCGGGATCCAATGTTTGTTTTGGGCAGAAGGAAGAAATAGGTCAGTGTTTTTCCTTTGAGGAGCTCAAGTTATTCAAGTGCCGGATGCGCTAACATGGGCAGAAAAGTACCTTTGCCAAATTCGTATTTAGGCTGCTTACGTCATATTACTACTCCGAAATGCACTTAGTTTGGAAACTGTTTATCTCATATTAACAACAGTACAGCAGCAGACGCCAGGCTGGGGGCTTAAAACAAAAGTTACAAGCAAGAGGCCCGTGGATGTCTCCAGTAGTCCAGGGAGAAAGTTGAGCTCACGGTCCCTCCGTGCCTCGGATCGCCCTGCAATCTAGCTGGGCACAGCCCCACTCCGACATCTCAAAGCCAGGGCTTAGGGCAGGGCATGAGCACCAGCCATGGGCAACGCCGGAGCCTCACGCAGCAGGAGCCAGTCGCCGTAGCCTTCGTCCCAGGCTGATGAGAACTTAGAATGCTGCAAACCTCTGCTCCTCCCTGCCTGCTACAGGTCACGGGGGTGATGGGAGACGTTAGCTGCCTTTTCTAGCCTCCAATTGAATGTTGTGTTTATAAGCCATGAGGACTGTGATTAAATCTCTACTCTGAGCAATGTTCTGAGGCCATACTGGTATCTAATTACCTTCTGCACTTCTGGCAGCTGAGGAAATGAAGATCTGTCTGTGACACTGTCTGTGGTGAAAGGGAGGGAATAGGAAAGGAGAGTGACGCCTTCAAAACATAGGCTTCAGGTGCATCCCTTGACCCTGCTTGTGTTCTTCAGCTGGCACCTGCAGCTGGGATGACTGCTCACCCTGCAGCAGTGCTCTTCCTCCTCCCTGCTCCTGTCGCCCTGATGCAAGAGGAGGTTTGCTGCAGCAGCCCTCCTGCAGCACCCCTGGCCAGGCCTTCCCCCAGTGCCATGGGGGAAGAAAGCCATTACTAATCCCTGCCATGCAGCAGCTCCGCCTGCCCAGCAGGATCAATGGCGCCATCGCGGCCCCATTATGTTGACTCTGAATCAGTGAGGAACGCCAAGGAGCTGGGAGGAGAGGGCTCCTCCCTGTGTGGGGTAGTGCTGCTGGCCTGGGACAGGCAGGTTCTCCTTTCCCCCCTCAATTTTGGAAGAGGTGGTGAAGTGCTCAGTGCACTCGGGCTAGCCCACACACTCCAGGAGGACGGGCTGAGACCCTGCTAGGGCACGTGCCAGGCTCCCCAGCCCCAGGAGCATGCACGGGTGCCTTCCTGCTGAGACCAGCCAGCTCTGCTGGCAGGTAGAGGCAGGGGTGGGTCTTGGAGCCACTTCCATGGAGCGGGCCGGCCCTGGGGAAAGCAGGGAGGCCAGGGCGGTGAGGGGAGGCGGCGCCAATGCTCTCCTCACCCCCACCTCCACGCAAGGTTGGGGGTCCAGCCTTTACAAAAGGGTCCCGGTGAGCGCTCGTCCATCTGTCCCCGCACTGCTCACCGGGACGAGGAGAGCAGGCTTTTGAGCAAGACTATACCATTTAAGGAGTTCCTCAGCTGAGTGAACCTCGGCTGACCTCAGGGCGCCGAGTTTCCAGCTCAGCTGAGCAGCAGCAGCAGCGTTTCAGTTGAAAGCACGCCACCCAAAACTTCCCTCCGTGCCTCTGGAGGGGGGCCGTGAGGGGTGGGCAGCAAATGGCTGCCGGCAGAAGCCAAGGCGGCATCGAGTTAGCGACTCTCGGCCGCAGCCAGGCCCCTTCCCAGGAAGGACGCTGCAGAGCAGCAGGACCAGCCTGCATGTGGAAAGGCTCCGGTGGCTTTTGGCAGGCGCCCGGCCCCCAGCACTGCCGGGCGCTGCAAGTCAGGACGCGGGAGCGTTGCCCCAGCGATGCGGTGTTTACTGAGGTGAAAAACATTAACAACATGCACCCTGCTCCTCCTGTTGTTTCAACAAGATCAAGGTGTGTACAGGAGAGCCTGTGTGTATATACATGTGCACGCACACGCACTCATGGCGGCTGGCACAGGGTGCCGTGCAGCGCAGACGTTTTTCCAGGCGGGCTGCAGTCAATACTGACAAATACAGCATAGGTCCCATCTTGCCCGCAGTGGCTTGGGCGCTTTCCTCCCTGTTGTGAAAGCTCTTGGGCGGCTCTCAGCAGGGCCTCGTGTCCGAATGGTGCGAGGTCCAGCTGCCGCCGTGCTTCCAGGCGGGCGCTTTCCCCCTCCTGGTGTGCTGCACAGGACAGGGGTTCTGTGCAAAAAAATAATAGAAGAAGGGAAAAAAAATAGTATGTGAGATCATATAATTAAAGATGGTATCAGAATGTCTAATTAGGATGACTGAGAGAACTTGGCTGGGAGACGCAGCCAAGAGCTGAGTTAGTGTGTTTGCCAGTCCAAAGCTCCTTAACAGTAATTAATCCTTAAATGTCCAATTGTTCAGAGTTCAAGGAAACACCTCCTACTACTGTACTTTGTGTTCCTGTTAAGCAAGGAGACACAGCAGGGCGTGTGCCCTTATTCTGTAAGAGCGACACGCCTAGGGGTGTTGTTAGGAACTAGACCGAAGGTTGAGTATAATTATTAACTACCTAAGAGTTCCCAGCATTGCACAATTACCCAGCCCGCCTTGCAGCTGTGCATTCGCCTGATTATTATTATTTTTTTAAATATAAATGCCGAGCTTTAGTGGTGCATGTGTACAAATTACAGCAAAGTGTCGTCTGCTTCCCTTCCAATGCAGTTTGTGTCACTAAGCCAGGAGGCACTAGTGAAGGGGGCTGGGGGGAGTGCATAGATGTACATACATGCTTTATGTGCAGCCAGGGAAAATCAGTGCTCTTCACTGAAATTCAACAGGCTAATTTACATCAGTTCGTAAATTTAACCTAGAGACTTTTTCCCTTTGTTTTGTTGCTCTCAGTGACTCTTGCATTAACATAAAAGCCTTGGCTATTTACTCTTGTGGGGTTCTTCATTCTGTTTGCATTTTTGAGGGTTGGTTTTGTTATGCCTTTTTTTTTTTTTTTGCTTTGTTGATATTAAGAGGGGAAAAAAGCTAAAGGAAAGAAACACAGGTTTGAAATGGTAGGTGAATGGAGCTGCTTGTCCTGCTACAAGCAGCAGTCACCAGGCAGGCAGGAGGGCTGATGCTGCAGGCCCTGTGGAGCTGAGCCTTCCCTGTTTGGTGTCAGCAGCAGCATCACATATCACTGGCAGACAAGAGGGAGGCATGTGTCATTTCCTCAGATGCAGCATCATCTTTTAAGTTGCCTTTCTGTGTTTTTACCCTCTCCCTTTTTTTTAATTCACCCTCTCTGGCGGGCGTGGCGAGGGCCCGGCTGGGAGCCGGCTGGCCAAAGTCTCTTCTGCAGGGGATCATTAACTCGGGCGTCATCCAAGGCCGTGCAGTGTTTATAAAACTCAGACAATTAAACGCCGTCGCAGCCCTGAAAGGCTATAATTGGAAAGCAGTATGTGACGACGTCCACCAAGAGGGACAGGCACCAAGGTGGGCTGGGCCGCGCCGTCCCGACGCTGTTTGCCCAGTGCAGGTGGCAGGAGGCCGGCCAGGGCCGTGCCGGGCAAACGCCCAGCTGGGATGGTCCCTGCCCTGCCGAGCTTACACGCTACCTACTCAAAAACAAAGGCTGGGGAGGGAAGCAGGGTGCCCCGAGTACAGGCCCCTGCCATGGTGATGCAGGTCCATGGCAGGCCCAGCCCGCTGCCCCAGGCTTTGGAAATGCCATCATCCAGGCCCCAGGACCTAGGCGGGCCTTGGGGTGAGTGCCAGCAGGGAGCGGGCTGGTTGGGGCTCCTTGGCTGTGGAGCGGACCAGGGGCAGCAGCCAAGGCCAGGGAAGATTTTTCCGTGGGAGACCCTTGGTGGCAGCCATACCACAGGCTACTGCTGGCATCTCACCCCTTTGCTAGTGCTGGGCCCATGCTGTGTAGCGTGGGCCCTTGGGGTTGTCCACACCTCTGGGTTTATACAATGCCCCTGCCTCCACTGTTTGGCCTGTTTTGGGGCACTGCAGTGCCAAATGCGATTGATACGTGTCCCTTGTCAGGGATCAACTGGCCCTTGGGATCAGTGTCAGGAAGCTGCTGAATGTGCTCTCCGAGCAGATCCTCATCATCCATAATGTCCCGCGAGTGGGGAGGATATAGAGTACCAGGCTGGGAGCACCACAGGCCTGCTCAACTCTCTGCAACTGACTCACTGCTGCACCGTGAGCACATCCCTTCACCTTTTTGTGACTCAGAATTTTCATCTATCAATTAGGGATTTATGAGGTTTAATTAAGGTCTATGAAGTCCTTTAAGATCCTTGCTTGAAAGATGCTGTGCAGGCATAAAGTGGTGTACACAACGAAGAAAACAAGAGAAATTAAATGCTCCAGACGAGAAAGAAGAGAGGGCAGGTTTCCCACTGCTTGGTCTCCCAATTACATGCTCCGTGTGTGGATGGCAACCTCACTTTAACCTGTGGACAAACGAACTTGTTCACCCCTTCTTGCAGCAGACAGGCGATGACGTGCAGCAGCGTCTTACTCATTAGTTAGCCCTCAGTCATCTTTCCAGAAGTATGAGCAACTGGGGAAGGGGGAAGGGAGCGAGGGCGGGCGAGGAGTACGAATTCCAGAGAAAAGGGAAGTATCAGCAAGCAAGCTAGGATGTGCAAGGGCCTTTATCGCTGTTGCTGAGATCTAGCTCTGCATAGTAACTAACAGGAATAGATCTCATCTGTCCCTAGAGGTACGTGCCCTGGAGCAGGGAAGAGCTGATGAGTTACAGCAGAGAGGAAGCAAGAGAGTCTTCTTATGCAAGGCATCTATTTCAGTGTCAGAGAGGTGGTAGACTCAACTTAAAGGAGCCTGAGGAAAGCATTTGAATCTAGCTGGAGTGAAAAATTTTATCTATGTGTGTATTTTAAGGTTAAGGCCTTGTTTGCAGGAGTTGCTAAACACATGCTTTGTTTGAAGCTCATGCTTAAATTTAAGCATGTGCTTAAGGCCTTCACTGAACGGGGACGTGACCAAATTTGTTGAGGTGCTTGGTGGAAACCAGGACTAAGTGGAGGGAGTCTAGCACCAGCTGTGAGACTAGCAGGACTGTGAAGGTCCTCGGGAGCTGCAGAAAGCAGCAGTACATGTACAGCCTTGCCATACTATTCATAAGGTCAGGATGACCCGGGGGAGAAATGGGCAAAAAGGAAGTTGCATCTCCAATCTTTATTTTCTCGTTTGCTTGCTGTACAAACAACCCCGTGGAAGCTGGCTCCAGTAGGTGTGGTCTCTGTATGCACTCCTGGGTGTGCCGCTTTGTTGTGTTAAAAGGACCATTCCTCCCCTGAAAGCAAGTTTCCAGGTTGTCACCGGCTGTCACATCAAAACTCGTGATCTCTCCCATCCCCCACCTGCGTGCCTTCCCTCTTATGTAAGAAAAATGGAGCTGCCTGATGGGATGAAGCCCCAGCCAGCAGCGGGCTTTGTATCTTGTCATTGTTCCACACTGATCTGGGACCCCTCTGTGTGTCTTCTGAGCTGCAAGGGAAAAGAGATCCACATTATTTGCCGCATGTTAGAACAGCCCCCTGCGTCTGGGGAGGCTGTCCTCCTTCTCATCACCCCTCTTGGAAGAGCTCCCCCAGTCAATCCAGCTTTCCTCATAGTTTGTTAAGCTTCCTGTTGGGCTGGCTGGTCTACTCTATCTTTCTGAAAGTGCAGTGCCCCAGATTTGGCACAACATTTAGCACTGGTGAGCATTCTTCAGGATAAAGCATAATAATGACCTTCCGTGACATACTTATGACACTCCATTAACATATCCCAAAACAAATGTTTTGTAGTTATTTTTTTCAACAGCAGCATACCATTGAATCATATTTATTACATGATCCACTCTAATTCCTGCAGATTCTTTGCTGTAGTATATGCTGCTTAGCCAATTATTCCAAGTCATTCATTTGTTCATTTAATCTCTCCCTCCTGATCATAGTACTTTACTGTGTTTTTATTGAATTTTATCCAGTTGATTCTGAGCGGCTTTTGCAATTTATTGAGATCACTTGAAATAATAATGTGCAGATTAATTGTTCAGAAAATCCTACGCACAGGCCCATGCCTGCACCCATAGCTGGTTCCAGAGCCCAGCCTTTCCATCTTAAAAAACAAAGGCCTCTAGCACTTGATGGCATTCTTGCAATATTCAGCTGAAATGTCAGGATGAAACCTGGCAAAGCTGTGAATTTTGGAAGGCTCTTTCAATGAAAATATGGAATAAGAGCATCTGTTCAGCTTGGCAGTGGCTTTTGGTCTCCGATCATCTAGCGTTGGTTTGAATCAGTGATATTTTCTGTATTATTATTGGTCTTCAAAGCATGCAGTCCCTGGAAATACGCGAGCTTGAAATCATCTTCCTACTGTAAGGGCGGATGCAGAGCTGCAGCTGTGCGGTTGTACAAGCAGACACCAACAGGTCCCATCAAGGGTCCCCTGGCCTGGGCATCCCCTCCTGAGGACCGGAGCTACAGCTCTACTGCCATAGGATTGTTTCTCCCCATTCCCAGCCGAAGGGGCCGGGTACGTGTTGTGTTCAGGAGCAAAATGTTGTAGGAATTTGGTGTCCTCTGGTGGCAACTGTGAGAGTTACAGCTGGCAAAAGCGAGCGTGACCCTAGAAATGCAAATTGCCATTGAAGCCAACTGGTGGTACCTGGGCCGTGTGCTCCAGGCAGAGCACTGATATTCCTTTCCACCCTGCACTGCAAATATTCCTATGCCTGTCTGGTATCTATTGTTTCTATATGCTCACCCCTCCTATTTATTTTGTGCCTGGGTAGCCACTCCCATTTCAGGAGTGCTGAGGGCTGCGTGACTTTGGGTTTAAGATTGATTTGGTTGTGTTTGCTTGTTGTTCACCTGTGATTTCTTTGTCTTCCAAAAGGAAATTTAGCTTCTGCAAGAACCTCTGCACAGTTGGTGAAGGCCTTTGCTGCTTGCCTTTGCATGGTCCCTAAGGAAAATAGCTGCTCCCGGTTCCAAAGGCCTTTTAACTTGCTTCTCTACAGGCACTGAATCTATTACCCTCAGGCTTGCCTAAATGTGGTTCCACTCACCGGGTGGAAAAACTGGTGAGCAAGAAGGCATAGAGCACCTGGACGGGACATGTTTGGCTCCTTTTAGCCACAAAACAGGTGAGAGCAGCTCAGAGCATTGTGTAGATGGTGAGTACTACAGTGGGAGGACGCGTTTGCCACAACTTGTGGTGTGTAAAGTACGTCAAGGGAGCATGCTGAGCCTTATGCTTCTAGCTCCAGGTGCCTCTGCTGGATATGGACACAGAAATGATCACCTGCCAGGAACTTGAAGTTCAATGGCCTGTGTTTGGAGCAACTGCAGCCAGAAAAGACCTCACTGCTTGTGAGGAAAAGCAGCCTTACCCCCTTTCCCCATCTCACCAACTATGTTACCACTTGGTAGTCTTCTCAAGGGCAACACAGGCATTAATAATGCAAAAGGAATATAGCACAGCTGGGACTGGCTTATTGAGGTCAAAGGGATGTGTTTTCTGACCTGTAGAGGCAAGCTGAGAAACAAACTTCTACAGGTGAGTGAGGTTAACAGGATTTTTATGGTGTGGGTAGGTTGACTAGTGAGCCTGGGATGCAGTGGGACCTATACAGGTTGACCCTATGGAGCCTGTGCATCATACCTTCTTGTGGGAAGAGCTCTAGGGAGCACAGGAGAGTCAGGAGCTTCCCACACTGTTGCTGCAATTGCAGCTCTGGCTGAAAACAGAGCCCTTTTGTGGTGTGAATACAAACAGCAAAATGCTGGCACCACTCTGGGAATTTTATAACCTAGTGGAAAAGAATGGGAGAATGGGAATGCTAGTGTTTCGGTTTTACAGTGAATCATAGCATTTTGAGACCTGGGCTTAAATCCACAGAGGTATTTATTTAGGTGTGTGATTTCCATACAAATCTTTGAGAATTAGGTGCTTTGGATCTGAGACTCAATAGACTTGCCGTGAGACTCACAGGAAGAGAATCTACATTTTCTGGTCCCTGCTGTAAAACGCCATCACTGTGCGTATCGGAGGCAGACAGACTGCTTCCCTTTGCTATCTGCCTTCCTGCCAGCGCTGCTCTCTCACGGCGGTGCTAGCACTGGCTGAGTCTCCCAAGACTGGGGCTGTAAACAGGGCTCTTCAGAAAACAGTGTTATCTCCTGATCTGGTAATGGAGGGGCCAGCTGAAGATGAGGCCATGGGAAGTATCTGGTCTTTTTTGCAGCCTGTGGACTTAAACAAATCCTCACGCTGCAGCAATGTGAGCAAAGAGTCTTTTGCAGAGGATCTCCAAATCTTGAGTTGTGTTGTTTGGAGCCCTCGGCCACAGATAGGCTTCAGCTGACCAGCAGAAAGGCAGTGACTAGCTGAAAGACACCCCCCTGTACCCAGCCCCAGGGTTCCTCGCTTCTGTGGGGCTGGGGGGATTTCAGCAAGCTGCAGAGGGAGCCTGGGGTGAGCCCAGCCTCGCGGCAGCACCGGACACAGCCTTTTGGGACGTGCCTTGGGCTTTCCTTCTGAGCCAGCTGCTAAAGGCCTTGCGCTCTTGCCAAGCAATCAGACGGTCACTGCGGGAGGTTGTGCCCCCCTTCAGGCACAAGGGTTAAATTTTGTTTCATTCACTTATTGGGCCTTGAGGTTTCACCGTAATACTGCTGCCTTGAGCTCCTGTCTGGTGTTTGCAGGAGGCTGCTGCTTCATAGCTTATCCGAAACATGGATGTAACTTCAGTGGTGATCTGGCTGATTTACATATTTATTGTCACAGTTCAAGTCTCTATAGCAGCTCTGCCAATCCCAAATATCCAAGTGAAGAGTCGAGTGCTCCAGTCATGTGCTGAGCTTAGACAAATTCACTTTAAGAAGCGTATTTGAGGCTTTGTGTTTGCATTTGTTTTTCCAGGTATTCCTTTTTGAAAGCCATTTTAGAAACAACTAAGATCCTCCTCGCCAGCAGCTCAAAGCTTGTGTTTTAAGAAGGGACTCAAATATTAGAAGGCCTTTTGCCCGCTTTCGGTAGCCTGACCATATGCAGAGCGGTGCTTTCCAACTCCTGCCTGAGATGACCAAATAAAATTTTGGTTTCTTCTTTTCCACTGAGTATTTGCATTCTCTCCAGCAGGTGGTAGCAGCCTCCTTTAAACTTTGCGGTGCTCCTGCCTGCTGCTGCGGGATTCCTGCCCTGTGACTGTGTCCCTGCCTGCCCTTGGCCTTGCTTCATCTCCTGGCCCTGTGCTGCATGCCTGGACTCTCCTGTGGTGGAAGATCTGCTGCTTAGTTCCGGGGCATGCACTGAATTTACCAGCAACGTGACGTGCAACAAGACAAGGCAATGGCACAACATCATGAGGAAATGTAAAGTGTCTCTCTGTGGTATATGATTTATTCATAACTGTTCCACACTGCTGTAATGTTCTACCCATTATGGATTGGGATATAATGGATGGAACAATTCAGGGATATGCTTCCTGAATAAAAAATTCAAGATCTAAGGCCTTGGCTAGGCAATAGGATTAGGTGAAGCATTCATGAGTCACAGACAGGCTGAATCTTCAAATGAAACAGAGAATCATTCTGCTTTATATTTCAACAAGTCCTCTGCTGTGTTGGTGTAATATGATAGTTCTGTGGGTGCAATTACATTACCCTCTGATATATGGCCTCTGCCTGTCAGCTGCTGAAAGAACTACTTCCCTAACATATAGCAAAAGATTGTGTGCGTGATGGCAAACATTTTGGGTTTAATTATGATTGGTTGAGTGCTATGTTGATGTTTTTTCTTTAAAAGTGCAGCCATAGATTCATTACTCTATATTTTAAAACACTGGTCCTACAGGTGAGGACATAAATATATTGTCAAGGTTTCTGGTTTTCAATATTCTGTATGAGTAAAAGGAACGCAGAGAAAAACTCCATTTAAGTGAGCAGATAAGGCAAAACTTAAAGGCAAGGTAGAGAAATCCATTGGCTTTCCCAGCTATAGCTCCCATACCAGAGAGAAGAGGTGATGCTCTTAGGTATTATTATAAGCTACCTAAAAACATAACAATGGGCCAGGAAGTCTGACTAACATGTTTGAGTGCATATATTTGAATATATGTTTGCGTGTTGCTTGCTTTAGAGCTGTAATAGGGGTCTGGCTTTTGTTTTTGTGGCATTATACTCTTTTGGGCCTAGATGTGTGAAGCAGGTACATTTGCTGGAGAAAATACAGATGCACAAAACTTCTGCTTTTAGCTGCTATGTTGCATACAAAGTTCTTCCATGCAGTTGTCTCATCAACTTTCTCATCCAGGGCAGATGACAAGAAGACTGACACAACTCAGGCAAGGTTAGGCACTAAGTCCATCCAGGTCCCTGCCCTGCCTGAGCAGCAGCAGGTGCTTTAGGCAAGGCAGAAGACTTTCTGTGTAGATCATTAAGTAATTAGCTACATGCATGCAGTTCCCTGGGTAATTCCTAAATGCTGTCAGCTGGGGGGCTGGCTCATGGGCTGGAGCTCTCCACACCTTCTGTGAGATGTGGCTTTGTCCTTGCAGTAATGCAAAAGCTTCAGTTCATCTCTGACACCTTTTCCATCTGTGAGAAAATTCTCTCTTCTCTCTTTTACCAACTTCTTTGATCTTTACCGCCGCCTGCTATTTGCTATTCAATCTAGGAGCTATTTTGATGCTTGGGTGGTGGGAAGAAGTGTTTACAGAAGACTTACAAGCCTTGCAGTGAGTGCTATTTCCCTTCTGGAGCATGTCACAGAGTCTAAAGGCTAAATTCTTACTCTTGGAGCTGTGGCTTATTGCAAATGTATGAATTAATGCTACCTTCCTTCCCCTTTTCATGTTTTGCTTGGCATACAGCAAAGAAGAGGCTTTCTCTCTGAAATTTAAACACTTCCAGTTCATTAAGGAGGCTGTTTCTCAGACTTATTGATAATGAGAACTTTCTGTTGAGGAACAAATCAGCCACAAACCCTCATACTTAATGACAAAGACCACCAGAGGTAACTCCCATCCACACAATGCTGATTCACAGGTCATGATGGCCTTGACCAGCCTCACCTGGGGCCTCATCAACCCTGCTAATGGCCCCAGGAGCTCCATTTCAACCCAGCTTGGGGAGGTGCTGGCCCCTGTGCTGCCCTGACAGCGTGTAAGCTTCTAGTTTTTCATCACCTTACTGCTGGTCAAAGGAGCCAGGGTGTCAAAATATGTTTCATGTTATGAGACCCTGAAGTGGAACAAGCTTCTCTTTCTCAGAGTTGATGCTGCTGCTATGTTGGAGGTGAGCAGTTGTTTGGACTGGTGAGGTTTATGGTATGTTTGTGCTGGGATGAGGTTAGAGACTGAGGGCTGGAAGAACTTTTCCCCTATCTGTGCAGATTCCTGCTTATATGTTATTCTGCCTAATAGCTGTTCATGTTCAGAATTAATTTTACTTTCCCTTTTTTTTTTTTTGCAAAGGGAAGCGGGCACAAGGTCTATGTCCAATGCATTTCCTCACTGAATATCAAATTTCAGTCATAAAACAACAAAAAGCCCTATGAAAGATGAACTAGACTGCCTGAGGTATCAGGGTTATCAGTGGTTTGTTTAAGCATTTTAAGCTATTTACTTAAGCAGTTGCCCTTCTTAAACATTCTCCTATTATTTATGCAGGAGCTCTAGTTGGGTGTCAGTAGGCTCAGAAGAGACCAGAGGACACTGTGGCGCTTTGTGTGAGGACAACAGGCTGTTCTTCAGAGGTTAGATCTTAATGTTGTGATTGAAGGAATAGCAGAGTCTTGCTTGGGAGTGTAATGTTGTGGTGTAGCAGTCACTTGTGTGTATTCTTTGAATCTGCAGAAGTGACCAGGCTACTGTCATAGTGTTGTAGCCAGGGTTTTGCAGACTTGAGCACGCTTCTTGCATGCTCAAATACTTGATGCTTGGGCTGTCTGCATATAAACAATGATCCAGTCTTACTGTCTTGTTTGATACAGACTTGTGTATATACAGAATTCTGTACTGCAGGAGTGCCTTGGTGCACTATAAGCTTGGCATGTCCCAAACTAGAACTATCGCACTTTATCTGTTTGGTCAAGGTGCTTGTTCAAATCAGGAAAACTAGCATGTGAGGCCTTAGGACCATATTTGTGGTCAACTCAGCGTGAAATTCTATGTTTGTTGGCAGCTCTCTGACATAATGAGGGCAGAGTTGCTTGTCACCAATGTTTTGTCTTGGCAGATACCTGTCACAAATGCCGCAATGAAGAAAATTTGCTGGAAGGAGAGCTGCCTATATCCTGTGGGCTGAAGCTGGAGAGGCCTTCTTTAATGTGCCTACTGGCAGAACCGATAGTGTGGTACTGGCTTTGCATTACTCCCCATAGCACCTCTCTACTTATTCGCCCACTATCAGGAATCTTATGGGTTCAGGTGTCACAGGAGAGGTGACACATCCCAGATGAAGTGTTTGGGCTCAACCAGTTGTGAGGGATATATTTACATTATCTCACTTCAGAGCAGGGTTTCAAAGCACAAGGTAGAGCTGTGCTGCCCTACACAACAACTTGCAGCTGTGCTGAGTGGAGGGCTGACTCTCTTCACTCAGATTGTGACCCTCCCATGCTCTTCTGTGGTGTCTCTGGTGTTCTTCACACTCCTCTGGGACTCGCTTAAACTTAGTTTTTTTGGAGTTTCAGTGAGTTAAATGAGCTTTCAGAAGGACACAGTGGTTCTGGAACTAGTGGAAGAGAGGTGCAGCATGAGGCTGAAGGCAGTGAAGGATCAGAGACAGGGAAGGAGTGAAGAGGAAGAGCAAAACTTTGGGTGGATGTGGGCTGCTACATTGGGCTCAGCTGCCCTGTAGCCTCAGGAATTGAGCCTCCTTCCATGTGCAGTAGAGACAGACTAATGACAAGTTACTGTGTTGTGCATTGCTGGAACAAGCCTTGACTCTGCTGGAAGTTGACCTGTGAGGCCTGGGTGCTGATATTTGCTGAGAGCACCCCTGCAAAGTGGCCAGCTGTCTCTGAACACAGGCAGAAGTCTTAACAGGACATTTGGTTTCGTTATTTCCTGTGAGAGAGTTTGTGTGGCTTGTGCTGTGTCACACTAGCAAGCTTCTAAAGTGTTTTAAAGTAGGATGAGGGCAACATATATGCTAACTGTGCAGGTCTTTATTAAGAGCTCATTCATTGCATGGGCAATAAAATACACCTGCTAGTCACACGATGTTCTGCTTATCCTTTTTCTTTGGCAACGACTTGAAAACTACTGCTGCTCTTGATTGCAATCTTCTCTGATAAATCATGTGGTTAATGTCTCATAGACAGAAAGGATGAGCAAAATGGGGGAGGGAGTGCTTACTGGAGGAGTGGGCGAAGCTGCACCACTCTTTTACTCCTTTGACCCGTGGATGGGGCTAATTTATAAACTAAGGTTGCACAGCTCCTTGAAATAAGAAATGCAAATGTTATCGTTGTTTTGCTTTCCAAAGGTAAAGAGGCTAATAAATTTTATGGCTGCTGAGTTATCAACTTGGTAGAATATAAAGGAGGAAAAAGAAGGGAATTTCTCTCCTAGCAGCCTTAAACTCTAACCAACAGCACTCCAAGATTATCTGTTCCTAGAGGCACTTATCATGAAGCTACTGTTAGGCCTGTTTTTCCTTTGGTTGCTTTCCTCAGAAGGTAAGAATTGAAAGGTCCTTTGAAAATTCTAGTTACGCACTATTTAGGAACCTATATTTTTAGTTGTTGCAAGGTGGGTGTATAGCAGAAGTCTTCAAGCAGGGTGAAGAAAATGTGAAAGTAAAACTGTGATCTTGCATGTAATTTGGGGTATGTCTGATCATTTTAGATACAGATACATGCATTGGTTTGCAGTGTTCTGGGGAGTGATTGCATCTTAGGCAGGCAATGAAGCTTTCTCATGAGAAAAACATAATCAAATAATTAGTTAATGGTGAGATCTGTCCCAAAAAGGTGCAGAAGTTCAAGCAAGAGGCAGGTTTTCTCTGAATTCATATCTATGATCATTTTCTTTTCAGTGGTAGAAGATTGTTTGAATGGGTTAGGTGATATCCTGACACTCAGGGCATCATTATACGAATTTCTGCTTTTCCACAGACTCTCTATATTATCTGAGCAAATTAGGGGGGAAAAAAAAGGTGGTGGTGGTGGGGAGGATGCTGGGCAGTGGTAAGCTTTGTTCTCTGTACCGGGTCTGTGAATTCCACACTTGGTACCAGATACTGAATTTTGTAGGTGCTCTAGGACTAAAAATGCTGTGTATGTCTTGGCCTTGTTAACTCTTTGCTTCAGCTCTCTGCCTGTTAGAAAGTAATGATAAATAATAGTAGCGCTTTACCTTAAAAGTAGGCTGTGAGGATACGTATCTTTGGAGTACTTTAAGGTGCTCCGATAAATAACTAACTGTTAGGAGGTTTTGGTTCCTAACATAAACAGAAGAAATGATCACACTTAGCTTTTTAATTTAGCAAAGAAATACATGGTGACTGGCATTCCTGTGAAAACTTGATTTGGGAAAAAATGTTGATTGATAGCAGCCTGTAAGAATTATTAGCTGAAACAGGATAACTATAAGAGCAAGGGAAGAAAGAGCAGAATTTTTCTCCCAGATTTTGGAAAAATTGTCAGAAAAATACTTTTTTTGGGGGTGGGGAGAGGAATATGGAGAAAATCAAAAATACAAAGAAGAATTATTAAATGGTAGAGTAAGGGAGTAACTATAATATTGGGAGCAGCAGGGGTCAAAAAAAAAAAAAACCATCCTATGGAAAGTATAAATCCAAAGCAAACAAAGAAAACTAAAGAATATGTACTCTGGTAAGTTAAAATATAATCAGGCAAGCCAAGAATGAATCTGAGGGGAAATGAGGAATCATTGCTAAAGGAATAAAAATTCTCTTTCAAATACATCTGAAACAGGGAATCTGTAGTGCTGATAGATATAAAAAATAAAAGCTGAAGTCCAACAGAAATTTTTTTTTTTTTTCCTTTGGTGTCATCTGCACAAGAGCTTAAAAAGGCCTTGCACTAAGAACCTTTCTGTGGAGGGGATAAGCTGGGGGAACTGGCAAATCTGTGAACAAATTGATAACAAACAGGAAAAAACTGTCAGAATTAGATGATATTCACCCAAGGGAGTGAACCAAACAAATAAGAATGTGTCCATGTGTTAACTGTGGTGCAAACTAATTCTTCAATTGGCGTTGGTGTCAGGAATGGAAAACGATAAATGTTAAACCAGTTTTTAAAATGGGGTCTCTTTTAGGAGGATTTGGGGACCTGTAGTGGTACAAAAGTAATAAAGCTGACTTCTGTACCAGGCAAATGGGTGGCACCAGAGTAGAGGAACAGGATGGACTAACTCGGGGTAAATGTGATATAATGGGGAAGCTTCCCTGTGGAGTTGATAAAGTCCATGACAATGGGTATATGCCCATGGATTATTTATTTGAGGTGTAGTTGGATTTCCAAAACTCTTTTGACCAAGAACTTCCTAAAGAAGCTAAGCTGTCAAGGGTGAGGGCACCTTTGTGGGCCGCTGGTTTAAAGCTATGGAATAAATAATTGGATTGTAAAATTTCAAACTGGGAGAAGAGGGGGGAGAGAACCTGCAGAGTCCCAGAGTCGCCTGTGCTGGGTCATGTGCTTTCAACATATTTGGGTATCAGATAAGGGGGTGTGCTAGCTTGCTTGATGTAAAACTGCTCAGGATGCTCAAAGTGAAAACTTAAAGGTAATGTATGGTGGGCAGAACTTGTTCTAGTTGTGCATAGACTGTGGTGAACTCTAAATTAGATACCTCTTCATAGTACGTAGCTGTCTGAAGACATCAACTCAGTGTTAGCAACAGTCAAGGAGACATTTTCAGGAACTGGGGAGAGAACAGAACAGAAAATGCATTTCTAGTGCTGCGTGCAAGTCCAGTTCATTCACCTCTTGAGGGTTGTCTAGCCTTTTCATGTCAAAAAATTATACGAAAAACATAGGAGGAGGATAAAGGGGAAGAGTGTTCAGACTTAAGAAACAACTTCCACATGAGAGGAGATCAAATAGACTCTTTCCTGAGCCTGGAAGAAAGATGGATGGGCATATGATAGAGACATAAACACATATAAGATGTATCCCAAATGAATCTCTACAACAGGTTTGCATGATGAAGATGACTCCCTCATTGTATGTGCCTCCAGTATCTCAAACAGGAGAGATGGGATCCTGGTTGTCGTTGAGTTAAATGTCATCTAAAAGCATGGATTGAGCGAGCATATATTTTAAATGTTATTCAACAGTCGGGCAGCAACTGTCTCGACTTTCTACCAAGCACAATAAAAATAATATAAATTTGCGAATAGCTCATGGCTGAAACTCAAGTGGAAAAATAAGTTGGTGACAATTATGGAAAACAGCCAGGCAGTGTGGCTCATGGTACGGGCTGAGGTGGTCGCGGAAAGCAGCAGTGGCTTTCTGCCACCCTGCTGACCATTGCGTGTGCCAGTACCCATCTCGGTGGGGGCTGCCCAGAGCCCCCTGCCTGGGCCGGGCACGTTGCCTCCTTGCAGGGTGACTGCTGCTGGCTGTCCTGACCCAGGCATGTCTCACATGCTGGGCTGAGCTGGCTCTCCATTTACTTTTTGACGTGGAAAGAAAAGCGTACAAGCAGGAGTATGCAGCTGGACTAAATATTTCCAGGTTGTCTTCTGAATGTTAAGAGAGTATTATTCTAAGGACAACAGCACTTGTGAAACTTGCTGGACCCCAATAGCTTTGGTGTGGCAAGCAGGGACAGCTGTGAGCATGCTTTGAAGTTCAGCTGAGGATCCAGACCCAGACTCCATGGCTACCTTTGTGAAGATTTTAGGGTAAACCAAAATCTATGCATACAAATCCAAGGGTATACTCAAGGAAAGAGAATAACATTTAATGAAATACCTACAGGCCTGACTTTTGGCTCCACAGACTATTTTATCTGTCAACACTTTTTAGGAGGAGAAGAAATTGCAGCTGTTTCTGTATCACTATGGCAAACTCACAACAGCGCAATGTTGCTCTCTGGATTTAGAAGATGTAGATTAATGTGCATTGCTCCTTTCTAAGGAGTTTCAGTTTATACATGCTCAAATTACTCTAAGTTTGTACAGGGTAAGACTAGGCTGTACTCTTAATGCATAAAAATTGGGGGCTGGCTTGCACATCCATTTGTAGCTGATTGCAAAATCTCCTTTTGTTAATGGGAATTAAATGTTTATTAGCTGTCCTAGGTATTTTGTACTTCCTGCAACAAATAAAGATAGGTTGCTTTCTTTGAGAAACAAAATTAAATTCCATCATAACCCAGGAGAACAGCAGTATATGAACTGGGCTGAAGAGAAGAACGATTATGGTTAGAAAACAGGGAAAACTGAAGGGTTTATAGTGCCTGTGGAGGATGAGGTCCATCACTTGTGTATATGACTTCATTGTATTTCAACACTAATTTTCCACTTATTTCAACAAATCTAACCTGATTGTAACAACTAAAAGCTTATTCTAGTGTAGCGAAAATAAGAAAATACGTTTGGTTGTTGGGGTGCACCTCACCTTTGGAAAGTAGGTCAGAGGCGAAAGGTTACATCTCAGGATTGTGTGTTTTTAGGTTTATTATGTTTTCTGAAGGCTTTTTCTAAGGTTAAAAAATTGCGCAATTATTCTTTTAATTTTTAATTTTTACTTTTTTTTTTTTTTAAAGGACAGACAGATCTTCTGGACGAACAGGGGAAACTAAAGGTAAAGTATAAGAACAGCTTTAACTTTTTTCCTTTTTTCAGTATCTGTCACCTCTCTGGCTGTTGCTTCCTCTGGCAAAGCAGAAGAGCTCAGTGCACTAAACTGTTTAATTCTGCAAAGAATAAATGCAAAGCAAATGACTCAGCAATGTGATACTGCTGTTGCAAGATTACAGTACCTAATCAGGAAATAATTTTTTTTTGAGCAACGTTTGTTATTAGGTTGCACATCCTGTATGTAGGTTGGCTGTGGTTAGCACTTGTTCCTAGATGCTCTGTTGCTCTTTTAGAAATGGAAGATCGTTGTCTTTCATTTTCTTTGAGGTATTAGAGGTGGGCCAACCTATTGTCAGGATGCAGGAGGGTGTTAAGTAATTGTTCCTAGTGATAGTCAGCTGTCTCATGCTGAGATTATTCACATCACTCACATCCTTGCTGTAAATACAAGTCTTCTTTTATTTCATTATTTCCCTCTTTAGTACTTTCTATGATCACATGGGAATTTTGTCAGTTGCTGGGACCCTAGAATTTGGGTGATGCTCTTGGTTTGTTTTACCTTTTCTGTTGAATGCCAGAGCTGTGGCTTTTTGTTGCACACGTTGTGTGCCCTGTGGTGTGTGAAGATGCATGCAGAAGCTGTTTTTGTGATCTCTTCCAGATTAAGCACTCGCTGTTCACAACAATGAACGTAACAGGTTGTGTTCAGCACATTTTGTTGTTTGCTCTGTGGGAACTGGTAAGAAAGCTGAGCAAAAACTGTAGAATTTTGGAAGAGTGGATTTGAAAAGACAGCTGTCCAAATCTGTGTTCCCATGTATTTCTAGCAGGGGTGTAACTGTTCTTTAAAATCACTGTTACTTCAGTAAGAGATTGGTACTGTGTGAGAATGGGGCCTCTACCAATTTTCCTGGAAATAAGCAATGAACCATATTTATTTGTTTATATCAAAGGCTCTAAGAAACTTCCAGTTTTCGTGCGAGCATGTGATGTCACCCGAGACTCCTTCGTCTTCAGGTTTGTGTCTAATATTATCCTTGTAGAGGCTTTCCCTTCCACAATTGAGAATGGTTGT
>VXAA01000311.1:545414-572750 GCA_013399115.1 Anseranas semipalmata | reverse complement strand
GGGGGGAATCAACTGTTTTGAAGGGTTTTATGTGTGGGGGATGTGACTGAAGTGGGGGTGAGCTCTGTGAAATCCTTAGTGGGTTTTTTTGTGTGTGTGTTCATAACAATACCTTAGTTTCTTCAGCTGCTAATTGAGGATGCTGGTTTTACTTTAATCATTCAACGCTGTGTTTTGTGGTTTCTTCTTTCTTGGTTAAACATTTCAATGCATCTGAAGTATTTAATGAGTACCTGAGTAAAGTTTCTCATCCTCTATGGCTGATTTAAAACTGCCAGTCAAAAATATCAGTATAGACTTCTTACTACATTGTTTTAATCAATTTTGCCATGTTTTAATACGCTGGTGAATGTAACTTTCTTTCAAAGTTACTGCTCTTTTCTAACCTGGTCTTCAACTTTTCTGCAGTTCATGCTCTAAGGCCGGCTGACATTACAGCAGTCGCTGCAATAGGAAATTTGCAACCAGTAAGTACAGCATGAAGTGTGCTGAATGTGGCCCATTTCCTATGCTCTGACTCTGTGATGAGGTGACGATGAACTGAGCTGATGATGTAATTTGGGGTCCTGGTTAGGGCATTCAGGGCTTGAAACTTTCCACAAGCATCAACAGTTTCTGGCAAAAAAAAAAAAAAAAAAAAAAGACTGGAAATACCTGCTGTTCAGAGTACCAGTATACTGTGAATACAAAAATAGCCAGCTGACTTCATGCAGGAGGAAATTTGATCACAGTGCTTGCTCTTGCAGAGAGCCATGATATTGATGAGTGTGCTTGATTTTCCTGACAATGAGTGGAACAGATAGAATAGCTGGAAGAAACTTTTGGGAAAACTCTAACTGGAAAAAAGTACAGTTCTGATGATCATCATTAGGACAAATCATCAAGAAATGTAGTAGATTTTCCATCCCATTGAAGTGTTTCCGTCCTGTAGAGACTGGATTCCTATCTAAAAGTCAGAAGCTCTAGGTGAATCATAAAGATATACTTCTGATGTATAAATCACTGGGTGAAGTTCTCCTGCTTGTTCTGATACAACCAGATTTGGATAATTTTTACTTATCTTAATAGTTGGAATTAAATATCTGAAATAGATTTGAGGTACAATTAAAAGCATTTAACCACAATTCTCAAGCTTTGAGGAAGTGTAGAAATGCATACAGTGGGGGGAAAAACTGGGAGCCATTGCAGGGCAACTTCCAAGAAATGGGGGAGATTCTCCCTTATCACAAAACAACCTTCAAATTTTAAATGGTATTCATCAAGATGTCATACTTTTCCTTGGTTTGAAAGCTTTCAATTAAAAATAAAAAAATAAAAAAATCAGCATTCCTGGACTCCCTGCAAGTACCTCCCTGTTTGGAAGAAAAGATTTGTCCTAAATCTGAAGATGCTTCACCCTCAGGTTGGAGGTGTGGCCCTTCAGAGCAAGCTATTTTGTGCTGATGTCTTTACTGCCTCTGGGTGTTGCTGTAGAAAAATATATAAATGATCTTCTAACGAATGTCTACTTAGAGCAAACACATATGTCACTGTCTCCTCCTAGACTATTGGAAATCGGTGAAGTTCCTCTGTTTAAGGTGTTTTTTTTTTTTTCAACAGACACCATATTGGCAGAGTGCCATCCGTGTAAATTATCTAAATGACTTCAGGTCATGTCCCTTGTTGAAAAGGAATAGATCCAGAGAAATTCAATATGGTTTAGAACATCATTTCATTTGACTGAATTTCAGTTTAGTCAAATTTTATTTTAAGCCATATGCAATAAATTCATTAATGAAAGCAGTACCTAAGAAAAAATTACCAGACTCTGAGAACATGCTGTAATAAGGAAGTGCTGCAAATGACAGCTCTGGAAAATAATTTAAATCTGTGATGAACTGCAGCATAATGAAGAAGAATATGTAGAAAACTACT
The DNA here is from genome assembly GCA_013399115.1 of Anseranas semipalmata. Lineage (NCBI taxonomy): Eukaryota > Metazoa > Chordata > Aves > Anseriformes > Anseranatidae > Anseranas > Anseranas semipalmata. The sequence goes on along the minus strand of VXAA01000311.1, from coordinate 570,836 downwards.
GCCTAGAAAAAGAGGTGTACCATGGGGGAACTCTGTGTAGAGCTAATTTACCCTGTGCTTAGTGGTATTCTTATTGCCTGCTTGTTCACAGCCACCAGGAGCCAGTGTACCTCAAGAAGACTTACTCCAAAGGTAACCGTGAATTTCTAGCATTGACTTCTGTTGTGATCCTAGTTAATTCCCACCCTGTGATATTGTATAAAGTACAAACAATACTTATTGTTGTTAACTAGAAAAGAGAAAACCCATTTAAATATAAAAGATTTTGAGCCACTGGATCCTTCCCCAGAAGGATCAGAAACAGAAATTCTTTGTATTTAGAATGTGTTTTTTATCCAAGATATGCAAGTACCTTAGGGTTGCAATAACCTTGATTAAGACTTGTTACTCTGTGATGAATCCTGTGTAATAAATGTCATCTGCTAGATAGAGAACAGAAAGCAGAGACTGATCAAAGCAAAGAAAGAACCCAGGAGTCCCGATAGCCTGTCCTCTGCTTGAATGATTCCCAGTGTTCATAGACAAGTTCTACACCACTTTCTTCTTTCCTGCCATTTTAGCAGACCTAAATCAGTGAGTAGAATCATATAGTTAAAACCTCGTAGATGCAAATCTGTGTAGCTCTTTCGAGACATTCCAGATGAGGATTTGGTCCTGCAAAGACAAACTTTAAAGGACTAGTATTTTTAAATGGTTATCCAATTAATCTGTGTCCAATTATGTGTGCACACAGGTCCTAGCATTGCTTGTATATATGCATAAGCACAATAATTGCAACGTGCAGAGCGTGGAGAGGCAAAAGAATGAGATCCAAGACTGTGTTCTTACTCAGCAGTAGCTGATAACATGGTTTTACAGAGAGAAAGGCCCCATTCTTAATTTCAGCAACTGCTGTGAATACACACTCTGAGCTGTAGCCTAACTAGTAAGACACTGGGGATCTGCTAAAATGTAACTTTTATTTGAGAAATGAAATAACAGCTTCCTCTTTTCTCTTTCTATAGCACAGGAAAGAGCCTCCTTGGTGTAAGCGTGGAAACTTTATCAGGTGTGTCTTGCTATCACAAAAACTCAAATTAACCGAATGGCACACTGGCCGAAGGTCAAGGGCTTTGCTGGGCTGCAGCATGGGTGCAGTGCAAGCACACCACAGGGGTGTAAGGTGAACCTGAGGGAAGGTGCACTCGGTGAACATGAGTGCTGCACAGGCTGGGTTATCTGTGCTGGCTTTGAACAGGCTATCTGTGTAGCACTGGTCCCTGCTGGCATGTCTTCACTGTGCTTGCTGCCAGCGCTAGCCAAATGAAATCTTGTGTGGCTTTGCCTGTCCAGTGCTCTTTCTGTTGCCACGTGCTCAGGATTTACACTGGGGCTGCCCTTGATGCACCACATATGTGAATTCATCCATGAGATGGTTGTGAAGGTAGCCTTGACTTGCTTGACAGGTGTTGCAGGTAAAACTTTCAGGTCCACTGAAATGTGGAGTTGAGTAGTGGATAGCTCCAAGGCCCTCCCCTCCAAACCTTTCCAGTGTCTTAAAGTCACATCCATTTCCCTGGCTGGGGAAGTGGTTTAAAATCTGGTAACTCCTCGGTGCTTCAGGAGCTGTCTCTGCATGGCCCTTCTCAGTAGCTTCATTTCTACGGCCACTTGTATTTAAATCCGCATACGCTGCTTTTGGCTGACATGGGGGGGGGGTGGATGTTTCTGACCTCAGTCTGGAGGAAAACTCAGACATCAAACCTGCAGTTCTTAGGAGCAGCACCAGCAAGAACAGCTGCAGAACATTTCAGGTGCACCTCTCATGCCTGCCAAGAGATCCCCAGATCTTACATTTTCTGGTCTAGTTCAGCTACATTTATAGTGAAATTGCAGAGTAGCAGTCCCGTGTATGCAGAAATAGCACATGTATAACCAATGTATGTCATTCAGCTCTCATTAGCAGTTTTAATCCCTCGGTCCTGCACCAGTCTCCTCTGCCTGGCACATCGGGACCCACATCAGATGGTCAAGCCACGTAAGTGTGAGGGGTTTCTGGCTGGGCAGTTAATTTATATGTGCAAAGGTGGAGGATGGATGTGTTTGATAATGGAGCACTTCACTGGACACAGAGTACTCTCAGTACCAGCAGATGCACAAGGCTCCCCAGGGACAGACCATGACATGGAGGGTCAGTTGTCCCCTCTCAGAAGCAGGAGGAATGAAGCCCCCTGTGCACTTTTGGGCCTGGAAAATTTGACCGAACATCAGGTCTCCCTCTTCATAGCTGCAAAACAAATTTCTGGGCTCAAATAGAATTAGAGGTGTGCCTGCCAACCTGTGTTTGCTGTTTTCATCTCTCTAAGTGCACGCCTGAAGGTGAGATGTCTGAACATAAGCTAATCATCCCAGGCTCTCTGTGTAGCTCAGACAAGTGTCTAATCTTTACACGTTTAGGAGAGAAAAGATGAATCCTACCTGAAGTATCAAATGTTTGACTTTGTGACAAAAATCAGCCAAAGCTTTACCCTTACTGATGCCTTGACAGCTTCTCTTTATGTTTTTCAGAGACCTCCTGGATCAAGCTGAAGAAATAGTGAAGCTCATGAAAGAGAATCAGGTTTGTTTAAAGCAGAGAACAGTTCAGAGAGCTTGGTCTCCCAGCTGGAAAAGGGGGAAGTGTGATGAAATACCTTAAACACCACTTAAAGATCTCTTCAAAATACAAAATGCTGTTTCTTGAGGTTAACAGATTTTGGCCTCTCTGATGTAAATAGAATCAATTCAGTGCCTTTTAAAGTATAGAGTTTTGTTCTTGAAAGTATCCCACCTGGTTTATGTTTTTCAGAGTGGCTGAAGAGGTTGGTATGGAAGCCAGTATTTTTGTTTTGTATTGGTTAAGGATGCAAGACTTCTGCTAACTACATTCTGTAACTCTGCCAGTGTTTCTAAGAAGCCAACCCCAAATTATAATTCTTGAAATTTGTCTTTTCTTCTTGGTCTCTTAGGATCATAATTTCAAAAATGCCAGTAAAGCTCTAGGTATGCTTTGGCTGATGTCAGTGGTTGACGCTGGTGAGAGCTGAATTATCACTCATGGCTGAGTGCTTTGAAAATCCCATCCTGGAGTTTGACACACTCATTTTTTCTTCTGTTCTTAACCCTCAGGCATGTTATTTTGTAAAAACAGTCTTGACATAACTGGCAAATGTAACTGCCAAAGTGATGCTGCTGTTGCCTCCTCCCTGTAAAGGGAGCCTGCCGGACTGTACGTGAATGGATTTAGCACAAATTTTTTGTGGAAGTGAAGCCTTCTAACCAATGCTGTTTGGGATTGGCGAGTGTTGCCTAATGGACTTAGCACAGATGGGCTGGGCTGTAGCTCTTAAATTTTTGCTCCAGTCTACATCCCACTAGCATGACCCAGTCTCAGCAGTTCAGGAACATTAACCCTGTCAGCAAACTGCATCAGTGATAGAAAGAAGCAGCATCAAGCTTTGTGCTGAGTTGTGCATGCTAACCTCCAATGAACCCACCAATGGCCACAGCAATTTCTGGCTTTATCCTGAGTTTTTTAGAGGTATGCATTCAGCTTTAATGGCAGAATTTGCTTCCTACCCATCTATTTACTTCTTCCTGTAGGGAAAGCTGTTGAGTCAGATGGAAGGGATCAGAGTGGCCAGGGTTATAGGCAGTGGGCTACTGTTTGGTCTTGCTGATTTAAAGCTATAGCAAATCTCACATGACGAAGGAAAATGGCAAATAGGGCTCTTAACATCATGTTCCTTTCAATTTTTCATTTTTTTCCAATTTTTTTTCTTCCAGATGATGGACTTCCAAAATGACTGGAAACTGATCACAGTTTTCTTTAGTGCTGAAAACCCATGCTCTTCCTGTGCCTTCACACAACCGGTAATCTTTTCTTGGGGTGTTTTAGCAGTCAAGGCAGGTGATTAAGTTACTTTTCCAAGCTCTACCCTTTGCCATAGTGAAGCAAAGCAGTAGCTGGTTCCAGGAGGTTGGAATGACACTATTCAGTACTGTAGGCTCCTGGTGTACGTGTTTTGTATTTATAAACATGTACTTGATTTGGAATCCCAAGTCTAAGGTGCCATAGTAGAATAGTTCTCCTACTGTTTTTGATGGTGTTTTTCATCTCACTTACAGAAGAACTGCATATTGGAAAACGTGGAAAAACTTCAAGAAGTCTTGGACTTTTTATATAAAGAAGTAAGATTTATTCATCAATCTTCAATACCAGAATCCTTTGCTGATTTTTTTTTTTTTTTTTTCCCATTCTCCCTTACTGGACTATGGCTTGTACCAGTGTCCAAGTGACTTAGAACACAAATCTCATTGACTTCAATCCTCTGGCTCTATTTATTGCCAATAAATGTTTTATTCATGCTTTAAAAATCTGAAGCATACAAGGAGAAAGGACGGACAGGTAACTGTTTAGCTTTCTTACACAAGCTGACATACCACTCAGTCTGTTTTTTAAGCGATTTGCATTAATAATGGAGTACATCAGTCTAGGTCTGAGAGTTGTTCCTTTTTAACAGTGGTGTTTATGAAAATAAATCTAATTACTGGATGTGTGGAGCTACCTAGGCAGTGTACAGGCGGCTAAATACCTGGTGGTGGCTTGTGTGTACCAGGGAAAACACCCATTAAAGATATGTATAATGTATTTTTTCTCATATTATGTGTCCATTTTAAGATCTCAGTGTTTCTAAAGGTTTTCTAGCCGACTAAGCTAAGACTTATCTACTTCTTTAGGAAGGTTTCTGGGAAATGCTCTGCACTGAGTCTTAGTCTACTAATGAGCAGTAGGCTAGATGAGGATACATCACTACTAAAGCAAAACATTAACTGTTTAACTGAAATAGTTCAATAGCATCTTCCAAGAATTTTGTGTTGCTGGATTGAAGGCCTGAAGGGTATTCTAAACCTGCTCCAGTTTCATTGCATTAGGCCACAACCACTCATTCCTCTCAGACTGACTCTAACAAATATTGTGTACGGGTGAAGTTCCACCCATGCATTTTCTTCAGATTCCCTCCCCTATTATTTCCAGAATCTGTATATGTGCACTTGTGAAAGTGAAATATCATTATGTAAATTGACAGCTGCTTTCTCCCTGGGGGAGAGGTGAGGCAAGGCGGGATGCACGAGTGCTTGTGCTGTTACACGGAATGTTTCATCCCCAGGCTTTGCATTGGTACGTTGCCACAAAATGGTAGTTCCTAGTTCATCTGAGTTCAAGTTAGTTGGCTGGTGGCCACATAATTTATGTAAAATGTATTTCTGAGTCTCAGTCAAGAAGTCATGGTCACAAGTATTTCACAAATGATGACTAACATTATTCTAGGTGGCAGGCATAGGAGTAGAGTTCAGGAAGGAACTGGCAAAGACTGTGATCGTTGATTTTTATGAAGGCAGAATCCCAGCCCAGAGGTAACACAAGTGATGTTGTAGACACTGTAATTTGCTGTTATTCCTACTTGCTAATCTCCAATTGCAAGAGTTAATGTGATTAATTTTTACTAATAACTGCAGGTTCCCAAAGCCTTTGTAAATCTGGTGGATTCCACTGAGCTCACGGCTTCCTTTCTCACATGCCAAGATCCCAATAGTGCCAGGTAATAGAGGTTCCTTTAAATTTTTGATACTGTTTCCTACTGGTGTTCAAGCATGTAGCTATGTATAGGTATTGGCTTTATACCTATCAGGTAGAGTATTCTGAACAGTTTTCTGCCCTTAATACCAAAGTATGTCAAAGATTTTTAGATCTCCACTTTGTTTCTGATACACTCTCTCTGCAGGCATAGATTTACCAGGAGGAGTAGGTGCTTTAACTCAGCAGCTTGGATAACACGATTCAATATTGCATACTGTGGTTGTAGTGGGTTGACCCCAGGCAGCCAAGCACCCACACAGCCTCTCTCTCACTTCTCCCTTTATCACCCCCCAGCAGGACAGGGGAGAGAACAGGAAGAATGAAAGCAAGAAAATGCGTGGGTTGAGATAAAAGACATTTTAATAGATGAAAGAAAGAGGGGGGGGAAATAAATGACTCAAAGGTAATAACTCACCACCTCCCATGAGTGGACCAATGGCCAGCCAGTCTCCAAGCAACAGTGATCTTGGAAGCCAAAATGCCCTTCTTCTTCCTCCACCTCAGGTTTTATTTCTGAGCATGATGCTATATCACGTGGAACATCTCTTTGGCCAGCTTGTCATTTGTCCTGGCTGTGTCCCCTCTCTCTTGCACAACCCCAGCCTACTCACCAGGTGGGACAGTGGTGAAAAAGAGGAAGCTTCAACACCGCAAGCACTATTCAGCAGTGGCCAAAGCATTGGTGTGTTATCAACAGTGTTAGCCACAAATTTGAAATACAATGCCATGTGGGCTGCTGTGAAGACAGTTAACTCCATCCCAGCCAGACCCAGTACAGTCATTGTGGTCACAAGACTGTACAGTCCACCCACCCCCTGCAACTCTTGAGTTGAAAACTCTGGAGCCTCTTTAAAAGCTTAAGTTTATAGATATCAATCTCACAATATTCACAAAAAGAATAACTGGTATTAAAACACATTGTTAGGCTATGTGGAAGCTTGGGCTTAGGGTATGGTAGGATGGAGAACTTCCAGCTTGCCAGCTCTTCTATGGTAACTGCTTGCATAGATGCTTTCATCCATCTCCTTCTCTCCATACCTTGTAACAAAAGTGCGAGTAGCTTGTCTCAATTTAGTAGGGAGTAGGAGTGTGCACATGGACAGTTATGATAGAGTAATTTACAGCTGATGAGTTTACACTCGATTCTACTCCACAGTAATTTTTTTCCTGTGCTTGTGGCATAAGACACCATATGTACTAGTATAGTCATTCTGAAGTGCTTCACAAGCTTTGCATATATATGACTTGGGAGGCATTCCATCAGTCAAGAAAGAGGTCTGGCTGCTGTGTAACCACATGCTTAACAAGCATAAGCAGAGAAGAAGCTTTCCTTGTCGAAAATGATTGCATGGAGAATTCTAGCAAGCTTATTTATCAATGTGCTCTTGAAGCTGTGTTTATCTGGTTGAACAGTTCCACCAGTTTGTATGCTTTGTGCTTAAGCATAAAACTCCTGGGCTTATCTCAGCCTCAGGCCCAGATCCTCTCCCAGATAAGGGCCTCAGCATTTGGTTAGCAAATTCTCATCTTTGGACTGTGCTTTCAAAGAAAAGTATGAGCCCATACCAAAAGAGGGAACTTAAGTGTCTAAGAAGAGAATAGTGGCTGACATTCTCAGTCCCATGTCAGTATCGAACTTCAGGCATTGAAATTTGGAATGTAAGTGGGATTTAAAGTTCCTTTCTTTATTAGCTTCTCACTAACTAGAAGTGTTGTATACACTAAAATTAGTGGATGAACCCCACTTTTAGGCATACAACTCTCTCGTGTTGTATGAGGTTCTTAGGTGGCTCTCTGTGTTCCTGCCTATTAGACTTCAGTAAGATGCTGGTTCTGAGTTCACATTTCATTCACTCACCAGCACTAATAAAAGCATTTTAACAGAAATACTTCCATTTTACAGATTCAGCTAGAGTTTTGTGAAAAGGAGGAAGTGTCTGATCCTGACAGATGCTTACTGCATCATTTACAGGTGTAAACCTGTAAGCCCCACTAAAAGTTTCTCAGATTCTCATCTATCCAGGTGTTTTCAGCTGAGTATATCTTTGCTGGAACCAGACTGATCTCAAATATACCTTATATATTATAATAATATATATTATAAATATATCTTACATATATTCACCTTGGGAGAGAGTCTGAGTTATCCTGTCAACTGCAGAAATATGCACTGTGCAGATCTCACCTTATAGGTTAGAAATTTGGCTGAGATTGGCTAGTTGCTTGATGATGTCTATCAATCCTTTAGCATAAATAAGCTTCTGAAGCACTGAGCTTCCATCCACTTTTGTAGAGGGAGGTCTTGTTGCCAAATACTAAGGCAAAAGTTATTCTGGAAAGCATTCTGAGTGTGTTCAATTTTCCTATGTGATTGTAGAGAGGAAAGTGTTTGAAAACTAGTGCAGCAGCTATGTTAAGCCTGAGCATGCTGCTAGCTTGTAAGACCCTGTGCTAATCCAAGTCTGGCATATTTGTTAACTGAATAGGCTTTGGAACAAAGTAGTAGTCCAAAGTTCTGGACATGGAAATATATATCACTCTGTATTTAAAATAAAAAATAAATAAATAAAAAAAAGGATGCTCCACATAGCTTTGTCAGTGTATGCAATAATTTAATTTTCAGTACACGCTTGTCAGTAGCTTAAAGGTTTGTGCTACATCTTGCTTATCAAAAAATTCATAATGTCTTTGTTTTTTGTTCTTCTCTGTAGCAATCCTGTTGGGAATCAGTGCAGTTGTGTTCATGAACACTCCATGCTAAATTATAATGTACTGAAGTGGTCCTATCAGGTATGGCATATTCTGTGTTACTCGGTGCTCATATTGCTAGACATATCACAGAATGGTTGAGGTTGGAAGGGACCTCTGGAGATCATCTAGTCCAACCCCCCTGCCAAGCAGGGTCACCTAGAGCACGTTGCACAGGATCACATCCAGGTGAGGTTTGAATATCTTCAGAGAAGGAGACTCCACAACCTCTCTGGGAAACCTGTTCCAGTGCTCTGTCACCCTTACAGTAAAGAAGTGCTTTCTCATATTCAGCCAGAACTTCCTGTGTTTCAGTTTGTGCCCATTGCCTCTTGTCCTGTTGCTGTGCACCACTGAAAAGAGTCTGGCCCCATCCTCTTGACACCCTCCCGACCTGTCTATTCATTTTCCAGATTAAACTGAAGTAAGGAGTTAAGAAAGAAACAGCAGTGAGGGAGTTAAACTGTCTTTTTACTATGCCTGCAACAATCCTGACCCCATTTCTTGCACCAGGAACAATAGAGATGAGTTCTCTCTATATCTGAGTGACCTTATGTCTGTTCCAGTTTCTAATGACTATATAGTTCTTGGCAACCTAGGATTTGTTATAACCCATTAAAGGAATAATTTTTCTTGTCCAGTAACTTGGCTGTTGATGCCACATGACTTAGAAGAGGGAAACTTTCTGTAAGACAAAGACAGTTATGCTGGAATTCCTTTAAGAATGACAGGGAGGCAAACAAGCTTGATATTTCATTTCCTTACTAAGCTTGCTGCTCTTTCAAAGAAAATGATAGTAATTCTGTGTAGCTTCTCATAGCCACAAGGAGTTTCTAACTATTGCATAAGAAGATTTCATTAAATTACTGTCTTTGTTCTGGATTACAGAATTTGATTATTGTGGTTTATTAGGGATAGGGCTAATTTTAGTTCACTTTAAGCTCCAGTGAATTGCATGTATGTTACACTCTCTACATAATAATACCTGATTATATGGTTGTCTGTTCAGGATGCTTGGGAAAAACTGCTCGAGTCTGAGAGGTACGATCAAAAGGATGACTTCACTGTTGTTCTTCAGCCTACTTTCCAAGAAACAAATCTGTTGCTCAGACTGGTGAGTAAATGCAAGCTGCTCCATTCTTTCTGGATTGCGTCTGGTGAGACTGAGTGCAATATTCAGCTGGCTCTTTCCTATCTAGGCTGTGTAATGCCAGAAGAAAAGGGTAGTAAGGCATGCAGAATACACCTTGGGATCAGACACTGAGGTACTGAGAGCGGAGCTTAGTTCAAGCAGCATCAGAGATCCTGTGTTTTTTGAATGCTATATTCCTGGAGAATCAACTCACGGCACATCTGTAGATTAGATCACAAGTGTCCAGAAACTGACAATGCTGCTAATTTTTCTATATCCTTGCAGTCATCAGTTCATTCACCCCTGATTATGCTTGTGTGTTTGGAAACAAAGCCAAAAGAAGGTAACAAGAAGTATTTAAAAATGGGGGAGGGCGGAAGATAAGTTTCATAAACTGTATTGGAAAGTAGAGTTACCTCCCTGCAAGTACACTGAGATTAATGCAATCTGGGATCCTGCAAATGAATTTTGTCCAGACTTTGTATCTGATATAGCCAATGGGAAATACATATTGATAGGGTTACCTGGAATGTCAGACATCATTTTGCTACAGGTAGTTTTAAAGGAAAGCTCAAAGGTCAAGGTTGTCTGAGACCTGGCAAAGGAGAGGGGAAGATATGACTTCCTAGATAATGGCTTATTCAGCAAGGTATCAAAATCCAACATAAAACACTTGGTGGCTACTTGTATAACATGTTGGTGGTGAATCACAGTCCAGTTCCTGGGCATTGTAACAACTCTTTGAATGTGTTTTAATGCTGTTGCTCCCTTCAGCTCAGTACCAGAACAAAGTGGGCTGGGAGAAGGTAATTTGTCTTCCAGGAAGTTTGGGGTCTGCTATGTTGCAAAATCTTTCTTTGCTGTTGGGTCATCTTACGGCAGGCTTGTTCTGTCGATGGCTGGTCCATATACAAAAGTCAGCCTTAACTTTCACGACATGACTTTTTCTCTTAGTGAATTGCTCTGTTATTGCTTTCAATGCCATTTTATGTCATAATTGGATTCTTTGTTTCCTCTGATTTGTAATGGCAAGCCACCTGACCAGCAGGCCATCATGTGCAATCTTCCAAACTCTTCAAACACTTTCATTTAAAAATAAACACGATCTCTTAAGACAAGCTCTTCATGCTTCCACCTTTTTAACACCCATAAGTGTTAGCTAGGGAAAGTGTTGTTTATTCCAAATTGTTCGTATGATCACATCTGCATGTTTCCCTGATCTCCTGTATGTCACTATTGTGATTTTGTTGTTGCTCTAGTCTTCTTGTTCTCTTGACACTGTGGCTTACTAGACCTAGTACAGATGCTTGGTAACAACTCCACACTAGCCAGGCTTTAAGTAGCAGGCAGGGAGGGGAAGGAAGAATGTAGGAAAGAAACATCCCATGACTGCTATCTTCAGCTGTGCAGTCTGCTTTCTGATACTGCTGTCCCTTCATTGCTGCCTTATAGTGGTAGGTACAGCAATCACTTACAAGAACAGCATCTGTTCTGTCTTGACACACCAGCAGGAACTGAGATCAGCAACAAATGGCTTAATTGGGAATACCAGAGATTGTGACTCTTGTACATATAAAAATTACTTCATAAAAAGAGACCTTTTGTGGCTGAATGCCTTACCTCTTCATGCTCAGTGTTTTGTGATGCTCTGAATGCTTTTTCTTTCAGGACAGGGATGGTTTCATCACCACATCAAAGACGCAAGTGGGAACTCTGGAAGAAGATTATACTTTCTTGGCTGTGGGCCTCTGGAATAACATGGTGAGCAGTACCACATACACTGTTACTTACTGGACTTACTACAGAGGCTTGGTAGCAACTACATACTAGCCAGTCTTTGAGTAGCAGGGAAGGAGGGGAAGGAAGAAAGTAGGAAAGAAACATCCCATGACTGCTATCTTCAGCTGTGCAGAGAGTCTGCTGTCTAATAATGCTAAATGCTCTACATTTCCAAGACAAATCTCTTTCTGTTCCATGGCTGCTACTTTCTACCAAGAGCTTTTTAGAAAGGCTTCCAAACTAGCCCTTCAGGAAGTAAGAGAGCTGTGGCAGACCCTTTTGCTAGCCTCACCTGTGTGGCAGAGTGGCACAGTGACAACTGAGGCTTTTCATAACCTGAGATTATGATGATTATACTCTTCTGTCTCATCTGTCTTGTATCCATCCCACTCTTTACTAATGAGACTCTTAATGTCCACTTCCTCATTAACTGTCATCATTCTGCTACTGTTGCTCATAGTGAAAACACAATAGACAGCCTTGAGGAACTCCCATTGGTTCCTCAAGACCTGGATGTACTACCTAGCTAAGGAAAGCCAATCAATGGTGCCTTTTAATGAGGGGGAGAGGTTATCTGAAAGAAATATGGCCTGAACCACTCAGGCTTGAACACAAGGTTCAATTCTGTAAAAAGCTGTTTCCTTCTGCAGGCTCGAGCTGTCAACACACAGCATTTTGTGTGTGTAATTGACTGCACACGCATACAGCTGGAGGGGTTTGCATTTCAAAATTGATGATGGGGGCAAATGAAGGAATGGGAGTTGCTTTCCAGTATGGATGATAGGAAAAAGCAGGCACCTGGTTTTGTACTCACCAGAGCAAAGTAGGATGTTACTACTTAGTGCATATTATGTTTGGATATGCCCTGATATTAGTGGTTTTGAATAAGATTTACTGTTCCTTCTGGCTGAGAAACTCCCAAAATTTTCTGCTTTTTTTTCCTAATAAACTTCTTATAATACATGGTTATAAAATACACATAATCTTATTTTAATTAAAAGGAATTTGCAAAGGCTAATTAAGTTAAATTTAAGATAAGACTTTACTTTTTTTACTTGTTTTGCAGTCCATGCGTTAATAAGCTTTTCATTTCAGAGCACCTACTATTCTTGCATCTGTCCGAATTATACTAAGCATGAAGGGAAAAGTCTCTAGTGCAACTGCCTTTTAGATAACTACACTTAAAAATAAATCCAGACAGATTGACATGTTCTTCTTTCCTTTTATGCTAATTCTGGTGGTAGTAATGCTGCTGTAGTGCCAATCATTTAAAAAAGTAGGATTTGCAGGAAAAAGCTCTCTTAGTCAATCAGATGACATGGCTAGAAAAATTTTAGTCACTCTGATACAAGATATATTTCTATGTATGTCTGCCACTTTAGATAGTTAGTAGGAGACAGAGTTAAAAGTAGATCAACTGTTGAAGCTTTGACCTTGAACAAATATGCTGCAGCCAGTTATCTTTTTTGCTGTTATCTGTGACACTCCTCATGGTGATGTCAAAGTTCCCATCTCAGTTCTTCTATCATAGAATAGATGCAATGATAAGATTCATGCTGGCTTCTCTATTATTGTTTTGCCTTAGACTCATGAGGTAACTAATTTCACTAACTGAACAAGCAAAGCAGATGCTGAAAGTCAGATTCCTGAAGTCTGAATGAAAAATGTTCTATTTCTATCAGTTCTCTATAAGAAAACTGGGTGAGTTACTTAGACTGTCCACGTCTCAGCATCCCCATCAGTAGTGGTGAAATTTACAGAGATCACACAGTTACTACCTGCACTTAAACGTGATCTGTAAGACTCTAGAAAGAGGTGGCATATCCTCCACAAATATTAACCATTATAAATATTAAACCTTGACAGGAGCAAGCCACGAGTTATGAACATCCAATTTGCTGTGTAAAATGTCCTTTTACATCTGTTTAGTACTGTACTTTCATCAGCAATTTTTTTGAAATGAAATGCTGATTTTTTTTCAACTAGCGGAGAAAATAAATACTTCTGTTGAGAGAGACCAGAGTGCTGCCAGGTTGCCAGCCCATTTTGTGCCTCTCCAGCAGGAACTGTTTGGGGCAAAGTGAACCAAGTTTGTCAGAAGCTGAGTTTCACCTAGGTACAGCAATAGATCAGTCTGATCTATTATGTTTTCCAGAGCTTATCAGTTGGAAACTGACCTCCAGGTTTGAGTAATGTCCATCTCTCTTACCGGACCATGCAATTAGCGGGTTTCATGTACTTCTAATGGGCTTCGCTTTCTTTTATTCCAAATATCCTATAAATCTTTTCTATGGCCACTTGCTGTCCAACTTTTCTGATTTCAATTTATGCAGAATGTCAATACTAGGCATCTTGAATATTCTTTATGAGGAATTACGATAGAGTTATCCACATTCTGAGACAGCTATATTGCTTCCTCCAAATCTAGGCACTATAGAAGGGGAGAGGGCCAGGATTTCTATGCTAAAGTTTGATAACTATTGCATACATACTCAGTTAATGCAACACTGATTCCTCTATTGTGCCCTCTCAAATTCTTACATGTAGGTGGCAACAAATTCCTTCTGTCCCTTCAGAGATGTTTTTTTCTTTGCAGCTTCTGCCATCAGAAGAGCCTTCTTTCCCTGTACTTTTTTTTTTTTTTTCCTGTGCATGTTTCCCCATTTTCAACCGCCAGCTTTGCTTTCTTTCAGTGTTTTTTCTTCAATGTGAGGTGGCTCCTCTAGAGAGGGGACAGTAAGGATGATTTGAAGGAAAAACAAGATGCGCTGAAGCCGCATGTTACTACTGGTTTGAAAGGAGACTACAGGACCAGTAGTGTTCTTAGTAACTCCTTTCCCCCTGTGTTTTCCAGCTGCCTCTCTTTTAGTGGAATTTTCCTAGCACAGCTGGTGATTATCAGAAAGGCACCTCCCTGGGTAGGTTCCTTAGCTGGCTGTGATGGTATTCTGTCATTGTGTAAAAGCAGATGGTATGAAAGATGCTTTCAGTGTAAAAAGCTCTGGCAAGCGTCCTTACCCAATAAAGTTCACTCTTGCTATGCTCAGTAAAGCTAATGGTTTATGCTGATAGTNAAAAAAAAAAAAAAGCATATTGGGAATGGATAGGAAATCAAGATCATGATTTACTGAGCAGCAAACACAGCAGAATGAGGAGGTGCCCCTAAGAACTGCGTTCAGAGTGTTTCCCTCCTCCTGCTGTCTGCCAGGCTGTCCTTATGTTGACCATGCCTGTTCTGAGGCTTTGTACCAGCCTCTTTATTGGAATGATTAGCTGCTTATTGGCCAAAGGGCAAAACCTTGAAAATCTAGCAGCAATTTGCAGTAGCTCTGGACTTCAATCTAGCTGAGAAGAAGCTGAGCTAGTATGTGCTGAAGACTTGTCTTCGGCATAGCTGGATATTTTTCTGAAACATTCCTGGTTATCTAGGAGCAATGCAATTCAAATGCTAAGCACATCAGAGAACAGTCAGCTAAATGACATTGGTTAGTTAGGAAAAGCTGAGAGAGGCTGTTTGTTTACTTGAACAGCTTTGATGTTTACCACAGAGTCTGATTAATTTTGGCAAATGCCTACAACTTTATCTCTGGAAATATATCCGAGGGCAAAGCTTCTTTCAAGTGCGTAAAGAACTTAGACAAGAAGCTCTTGCAGTTGTGTTTGGCATTCTTTTGTGCAACAGAAAAGGCCACCAAAAAACATCCTGCAACCCAGAGAGAAACAAACTGGAACCAGGCAAGAACCTGAATGGGAACAGCACCCATGTCAGGCTGTACCTGCCTCCCTTCTGTGCTCAGTGGTTTACACTGACTTAGAAACTGCTGCAGTTCCAGAGCAGACCAGTCCCTAACCTGTCTGCATGACAGATGTGCTAGGATTCTGGGTAGATTTTGGCTGACCACAACACAGACTCAATGCCTGACTTCCTATGATCAGGATCATGCAGCTCTCCTGCATAGAAGCTGTTGGTCTTCCCTAGGAGAACAGTGTCTCTGAGCAATCTGGAATGAATTGCTTCCTGGATAAATTAATTTATAACACCGAGCAACATACAAGAGTTGAATGCATATTTGAAATTCATTCCTATGAGATACCACTTTTGTCCCATGTTCTGTAGTGTGATTCTATGCTGGCAGAATATTTCCTTTTAAGAATGCTGTTAAACAGCTAGTTTGTTTTGTCCTATGAGGATAGGAAAATAACAGCTCCCAGTGTATCTCTCTAGGCTTCATTATTTTGTATATTTTAGGGATATTCTATCCTCTAGGGATGTTTTATTCCTCTTTCAAAAAGAAACCACTCTGTTTCTTCAAGTGATTCTTCCAAAGAATATCTAACTCCGTAAGCTTCTTCTCTATTTCTCTGATATTTTTCCACATTATCTTCATTGATGGAACAACTGAAATAGAATATACCAGTGATATCAAGCCTGTTACTGCTGCGTTTTTCAATATCTTCAATCCTGTTTCTTATGTAGTCTGCTGCTTCTGGCAGCTGCTGGTGCAAACTGAGCAGAATTTACTGAGCAATTTAAAATAGTGAGTCAACTTTTTGACTGCAATTTAATTAGCTCCCAGCAAGGTGCACAAACAGGTGAAATGATTCTTCATGCTATTTACCACATTGTGCTGTCAGTACTGAGTTCTGAGTTATGGTATAGTTTCTTACCCCTCCATCTTGTTGGAAGGTAAACAGAGGCCAGCAAATATAAATGTTATCAAGCATCTAGGCAGAGTTGGAGTGCACCTTTTGATGTTGTGTAGCATGTATGTAAATGTAGATAAACAGTTCTGGGAAGTGGGATAAATTAGCAAGGTTTTAGCTGAGTGGGCTACAGCCATTACAGGATTGGTGTGTGATCTTTGTGTTTTGTACCATCTTTCTTAGCATTGTAAAATGAGTTTGCAGCATAAGGAGTACATAAAGGTAGCATTCACAAGACAGAAAGAAAGAGCTAATGCAACACAAATGTATCGCCAAATAGACAATTTTTAGTTTTCCATTTACATATATAATTTTTTACTTTTTCCTGAGCTAAAGCAGTGTGGACTTCAACAAGCCCTCAGTGTATAATCTGAGTCGGAGCTGAATTTTCTCAGGAGTTTCAATAATATCATTTTTACTTAAAAGTTTCAATCAGTTGCTTTTCTTCCCCACACAAAAGTCCATGTGTTCCTCCATAGTTCAACATGAAAACTGTAAACTGTAGAAAGCTGAAGAAAAGTCTCCCAGGCATGCCTTTCTCAAGTGTTAGTGAGCATGGCTTTCACAACCTGGGAGCAGACAAAAAATGTGTGATAGATGAGGCCTGGGTGGATGGACAGAATGCTGCAAAAAGTTGTTACCTGGTAGTGGAGCTGTGATAACCCACCCTTTGCTTTCTCATACCCAGCCCAGCTGGGAAGTAAAAGAGACTTGTTAATCACAGCAAGGTATAAACTACATACTGTAAGAGGAGAGAATGAATCATGGAGGTGGTCAAGGCTGTGCTTTTCTAAAGCATGTCCACAGTTACTGTGGTTGAGCTGATAAATAGCGACTCGATTGCAAGCAGTCAGATGCTGTGGGATGAGATCAATGCCTTCTGCCCAGCATTCCCAAGAGCAGAGTTAATGTATGGATGCTTGTTTTAATGGTGATGAAATGACAGTCTGATCATGGGAGAGGCCTTGTTTTCAGCTCCTAGATTTTGCAGGTATGCATAAGGTATGTTGCATGTAGATTAATCATAAGCAAAGCAAGTTTTTAATATGTATTAATCTGATGGAAAACTCAGGCTCTAGAGCCTTTGAGTTACTGCTGCTGTCCCATCCCACCCCTGTGCAGCTTGTATACAAGTCCTGTGTTCTGCCCCTTTCCAGATGGAGCCAGTTGGGCAGAAGAAGCCTTACGATTTCACAAAAATGCTTCAGGTCCAGTGTCCATCTCAGGTAAAAAGGATTTCCTTATTACTATGAGATTTAATTTACTCTTTGCAGATTTTCCATTTTTTCAAATATTGTTGTCGTCATCTGAAGTTCTTAGAAATATGCACTTCCCCAAGATACTGCAGTGCTAAAAAATTTAGCATTCCTAAAGCTTAGTGACACAGAATCTTTATTCTATAATGATGAAACTCTTAAAACAAGAACTTTTGACAAAGTTTAGTTAAACAATCTTACTGTGTCAGATAATTTAGATTAGCTGGCTTTTGAATAAAAAAATAAATCGATTGTGAATAATGAGTAAAGCATTATCAATATTAAAATCTGTGTCAGCCATAAAATTGAATCCATGCTTTTTTTTTTTTTTTATCATTTCTCTTCTATGATTTGATTGTCTTCTGTCAGATTTAGCTATTTTAGCCCATGAAGCTGTCAATAACCCAGTAGTATCTTCAGGGTCTGAACATCTCTGAGGTTCAAAGAACAAGTTCTTGAATGTTTTTGCATTTAAGCACTGACTTCAATAATTTAATAGTGATAAAACATTACTGGCATCAAAAAGTTTCACTGAACAGCAATTAAAGCATCAAAGAAATTGAATTATCTGTTTTGTTTGATGTTAGGTTTGAGGCAAGAGGTAGTGCTCTGCCTAGGGCATTCCAGGGCTTAATTTTCAGGTCTAACCTGGTTTACTTCACCAGTGCAATTTTATTCAAGAACTAATATTATATAGATTTTCTTCTCTTGGAAAACCTATCCAGAAGAACGTAACATCAGGTGACTGTGTTTTCACTACTGTTGGTTTTAAAATAAATAAATACTCTTCTGCAGGAAAATCCATACTTGTTCACATATAGAAATAGTAACTACTCATCTTCCTCAGAGACATCAAACATCAGAGAAGGATCTCAGGTACAGTAAAAATGTTTACAGCATATGGACTAAATGTATTCCAGGGGGTGGGGCAAGTGGGTGGAATTGTGTTGGAGCCTAATTAAACAATGTTACCTGGGAAAACTGAATAAAAAGCTCTAAGTCTTTATTTCCATACTTGACTAAATAGTCAGACACTTAATAGGACATTTTCTCCTTAATGGATTCTGTAGAGTCAACTCAAGGTAGATGTCTTCAGCCAGCCTAAAGTAAGTCTTGCATCGCTGTTAAGAATGTTTCTTAAACATCTGGATAACGATGTTAAGTTCCCTGGGATAAGAAGATAGTGAAAATGGGGCCCTTTAGTTTTACTGTGGAGGAAACTGCATCGGATTGGACCCACTACTGTGTGGGTCCAATTTTGTCTAGTTTACCCTGTAGCAAAACTGAAGAAACAACAGGTTTTTCATTTTTCTTATTTCTGAGGTAGTTGCAGATTAGCTGTACAGGGATAAACAACCACGCTTTTTTAGTCACGGTCCTCTGATTCTGAGCAGACCTTGGTGCTCCCAAACAGATACAGAGGGAAGGCATAATGCTCATCTTTGTGCTCCAAAACACAGTGTCTAGACTACATCTGCACTTAAAATGGACTATATGTCATTGGAATGGTAATGCACGTTTCTCCTCTCATTTTATTGTAACTCCATCTGTTTTGCTAGTTACTAATGGCGCATAAACAGTACCTGCCAATCTGATTTTAGAAGCAGTTATGGTGTAGGAGGAAGAAACTCTGTGTTGTGTTTAAAGAAAAGAAAAAGAACATGAAAGGGAACAATGGAGCAAGACAAACAAATGCCTTTTCCTTAGACAAGTTAGCTTTCTTGAGGAGTGCTCTAGAGAGATCTGGGGCAAGTGTATGTCCTTGGGTCATGTGCAGCTGCCCACTCTGGTATACCAACGGTCAGCCTTCACGAACAGTAAACCCTGGGGGTGTTTCTATCAGTGGGCTGCAACCCAAGAGTACCAGGAGAGCTGAAGTAACCCCACCCTTCTGAATGCGTACTGCAGGCCTGGTACTGCCCAGCTGTAACATTCACTGTAGGCCTACAGCGCTGTCCAACAGCCCAGCCGTCGTGGTGTAGGACTGTGTGTCAAAAAGGCAGGCTTCTGGCCTGCTGGCGAAGGTAGGGTTTAATGCTGGGGTATTCCAGGGATGTTCAAGAAGACTTTCGCAAAATGACATGAGCTCGCCTACCTCGGAGTACGGGTGCACAAAAAGTTGCTCAGCTGAATGTAGCATGGCGCAGAGTCTGAAATAAGTGGCCTTAATGGTAGGCAAGAGCAGTGCTGCACTGACACGGCCATGTGATTTCTGAGCAGTCTGAGCTTGTGTCTGCCTTCAGAGGGTGGTTTTCAGCGTGGCCTGAGGAAAGGCTGAGCTGGGTGGATGTGCACAAGTATGTGGGGGAAGGCCATTAACATAATGCTCTGCAACACGAATGGTTCGTCTTGACCAGACTATGATGAGACTTGCACTGTCTGTCTTTCCAGGAGAGGAGTTATGGAACAAGTATTCCTTGTTTCAACCAGAGCCCCTCTGATACAGTTCCAGTTTCAGGTACAGTTTTATGCAATTTTACTGTAGAGCCACTTCATTTGATGGTAGAAGGGGAGCAGGAACTATTTTTAGTTAGAAAAGATACACTTTTCTTTGAAGCAATGCATTCTATTGACCGTGATTTAAAAAAAAATCCTTTGAAACAACGTAAATAGTTGTATAGCAAGATGCAAGTTTTCCCTCAGGGATAGTGAAAGCTTATGCAACTTCACCTTCCATGCACAAGCAAAGAAGTGACAATGGAAAAGCCAGGGAGGTTGTCAGGGCAAAGAGACATGTGGAATCCAGTCCTAGATGTGTTTTGTCTTCTCTCAGAAGCTATGATGATAAAATCATAGCCCTGTGCTGGCACTGGAGCTGTGCCTGCCTTTCAGTGGTTTCCACTGGTTAGAAGGAATTTGAGTACAGATGTAAGACTGATATCTTACCGCTTCCCTTGTAAATGTAGCTAATGTCCACCTAAGGTACCAAGAATCACTTGTTTTGATGACTGCCAGTGTCATTCTGAGCCAATGCCATCGTATATATTAAAATACCATCTTTGCAATGCTTTATGCTTATCATAAAGAAAAGTTCTAATAACATCACAATCTGAAGTTTTCTTTATTTCCTCCTTCCTAATACTGCTTTTATTTTTATTAGTTCATAACTTGAGACCAGCAGATATTCGGGTGATTGCTGCCCTGGGAGATTCACTCACAGTGAGTAAAGATCACTAGATAATCACTATTAAAACAAGCAATGAAAGAGCACTTCTGAATTTTAACCCAAGAGAGAATGCATACAATTATGCCCTATTGGGCCAAACACAGCCTTCACATATTCTTTTCCATACTCCAGCTTGACTGACTGGTAATTGGATTATGGGTCAAATGTGTGCATCATTCCCATTTAAAGTCCACAAGAGTGCTGAACAAGAAAGAACTGGAAGATTAGATTGTACAGCAGCAAAAACACCCTCCTAGATTGGACTTTTAACTTGCTTTTCCTTATTGATTCTACACAGCTCTCAAAGTGTTGGCCTTAAAAGCTATTAGTAAGCACCGTAAATAGAAAGAACAAAATCTGCAGCTAATGAGTATATGTATGATAATACCAAGTCTATCTACCACGTCCATTTAAACTGACTAAATATTTGAGTAAAATTACGGTAGATCATCAGGTGTAACAAGTAACTTACCTAGCACAATTCCTGGAACTACGTAAAAGGGTTACTCCTAGAGAGGCTGTGATTCTCCAGTCGGTAATGACTGCTTCATTGCTCAGATCATAATTCATGCTTCTTATTCCTGTAATAATTACTACATTAAATTCTTGTAATCCTGTTTCTTGGGGAAACTGGGAGAAGGAAAACATGGTGCAGTGATTTTCTGTCTTAATGTGACAAACATTATAATAAATTATTCAAGACCATTGCTATCTTATTTATTCCTTATGCAAATTTAGAATTATATGAACATTTTGAACACACTAACCAACTTTCCCTCGCTTGATCTAATCAAGAAGTTGACAGAAGAGGGTAATTCACTGGAGCAGAGTTGAAATACCCTCATCCCTTGATCCTCTTGAGAACAAATATCTGTTAGATTTTGGGAAGATGATGTAGCTTGCCTCATTAACATCTTCTTTAATTACTTTCACTAAGATCAGTCAGAGAACTAGTTACTGTAGCAATTCTTATTTCCTGAAGGTGAACCCCACTTCTCCTCTTCTTCCAGGCAGGTAATGGGGCAGCATCCAAACCCTATGATGTTCTGGATGTCCTGACTCAGTACCGAGGTATTTCTTGGAGGTGAGTCCCAAGAATTTCCACCGATGAGAGGGAATCCATTTTCCTGGAGTTGTGATATGTATACTTGATTTTAGGTAACAAATGGAGACTTGTGGAGAGTGAATTTGACTACGTTTTTCATGGAGTCAGATCGTTGTGTTTTTACTCGTATTAAATAAAATATTCAAACTAGCAGCTACCACTGCTAGGTACCACTAGGTAGCTGCTAGTAGCTGGCATAAACCTGTATACATAGATGAAATGGGGTCCTCGTCAAGGTGGCCTGTTTCTCCTCTCATTGTTGCAGCTGTTGCAAAGGGGGCTTCTAGATCTCAGTGCAGATGCACCACTTAGGCATTCTGCATTTCTGTCCCTGATATTTCTATGGTTTGTCTGCTCTTCCCCACTACAGCCCGTGTCGCCCATTTGTCTCAGTTAAAATCAATCATCTACAAAAAGGCAGAAGGGGATCCTTTGTCCTGCTGCATACGCTTTCATACGCAGTCTATTTCCTTGACCCTTTCCCAACATTGCTTATTTCATGCAGAACAGCTTATCACTTATGAATCAGTTCAGACTTATGCAATATTTTAATAGACAGGTCAAAAAGCCACTCTGAAGAAAGGTAATCATGTTCACTTATTACTTTGCAAATGTATGATTTAACACCAAAGCTGTCAGGCTGATTTTCTGCTCATCATTTCTTACCCATCTGAGAAACTGCAGCTCTATAAATGTTTGAAGACGTATTAGAGCGCTTCAGAATATTCTATTGCAAATTAAAGGGGTACTAGAGAGGAGTTGTAAGTCCAACTTTTTATATTTTGATCTTTAATAATATTCTACTGATATTTTTGGAAAAAAAGAGTATACCAGCATCCTCTATAGCATGAGGGAAGGGTAAAGAGCACACACAGTGAATTTTACCAGTCTAGTAGTATTCTTCCAGTTGAGTGGGATGGGGGTGGGGAGTTGGGTGATTGCAAAGGTATTGAGTCTACTTATCACTCTGAAATATCTACTTGTTATGTATACACAGGGTTTGTTAACTACGAATGGAAGTAATAAATATTTTAATAGGGACAACAATAGTGAAATGGCAGCTTTTTAAAACTCTTATTTCTGTCAGCAATGTCTTAACATGCCACAAGATGCAAAGACTGAAAGGGCAGTTAGTGTACAGGGTTATTAATATAATTATGGTTATGACAGTCTCTAATTTTGTGACCCCTTTGGTATGCACACAAAGAGCTTGCTTTGACTTGATATGAACATCCACCAGAACATGCTGTGTACATGTGTAGAAAAATTCGTAAGGGGGAGCTCTCTTACTTAGTCCACTGCCTTAAGAAGTCCATCGTATTTTGGAACATATTTTTTTCTTGTTTATTTCTTTTTAAGTGTTGGAGGAAATGAAAACATAAGCACGGTCACAACACTAGCAAGTAAGTGCTTTTTTCCGTAAACATGATAGATATCTGGAGCTGTTTATTAAAACACCNGGGGAGGGAGTGAAGACAGACTTACAATTTGTAGCACAGCAGAATGAATCACTTTGTATTAAATGTCCAGTGCTGAGCAGAAGTTGCAAAACAGCCAGACTGTAATTTGTTGTGCATGACTTAACTATGTATTTTGTAATTCCTAGGGTTTGGTTGTTTCTGTGTTCTTCTGTTGGTTATAATTCTAAAATGTGTTAGGGGTAGATGAATCAAAGATCTTAGATCATAGCCTAAAGAAACTGTCTTGACTGTATGGGAAAGCTGTTTTGGGCAGGTGTGGAATCATTTTACAAGATTATATTTTATGTGCTTTAGAGGTCAGGGCATTTTAGATCTGTGGTGTTTGTAAGGCTGCTTTGCAATCTAAGATCTGGAGGAGGATCTAGGTGTTTGGGGTTAATACATCTGGAGAGATCAGGCTAAAGAATTTTCTTCCCCATCTCCAGTTAGTGCGATGGCATGACTCTACTGTCTGAGCATACTGGGTCTCAATTGCCAGGCAGAAAGGCATTGTCAGCCGATGCGATCATATTAGGTCACACCATATGGAAGAGTTCAAGGCTAGGTTGGATGGGGCTTTGGGCAACCTGGTCTTGTGGAAGGTGTCCCTGCCCATGGCAGTGGGGTTGGAACTAGGTGATCTTTAAAGTCCCTTCCAACCCAAACCATTCTGTGATTCTATGATAGCTGAATGCTTGAAATTCAGAAATCTGAAGGCGAGATAATATTTTACACATTTATTATACTTAGAGGTTAATTTTTTGATAGGTATCTCTTAAATCTTTAAAATGCTTTTTTACTAAGGTCTAATCTTTATAACCCCACGTGTTACTTGCTGAAGTAAGCAATGTTTCAGGGTGCTCTCTTTTTCTGCAGATATTCTTCGTGAGTTCAACCCATCCCTGATAGGGTATTCTATTGGCACTGGAAGGGAGACTACAGAAAATGCTGCACTCAACCAAGCCGTGGCAGGGGATAAGGCAGAGTAAGAGGAAAACTCTTTTATTTCTACTAAAAAGCTTGTTTTTCTTCTAAAATTTGGTTCTAACTAAAAAATGTGCTAAACTTGGAGTTTGTCAGGAGTGCAGATAAGGCTGATAGGCAAACTGAAATATAATTCTTTAGCCCATCTCTAGCATGAAAACTGGGAAATGCAATGGGGGCTTTAAAATTTTTTCTTGTCTCCATCAAATAAACTAGCAGCAAAGGCAAAGCTTTCCGTAACAATTTCAACCAAGAAGCTCAAAGCACTTTACAGGAACTAATTGGAAAGCTTCCTTCCTTGTGCATATCCCCATTTAATAGGAGGTATATTCAAACCCTCTTGTCAGTAGGACCAAGATTTCATGTAGAGAAACCAAAAGAAAATTATGAATTGCTTATGCTTGGTCTGTGGCAGAGCTGGGAATTAACTAGAGACCACTGTGCTCTGTCTTCAGTGAAATTCATATAAATTATTTTCTCTTGAGAACACTTCTTATAAAACATGCATCAGTGGCTTGAGACCATGTAATAACATTGACGCATGCATGGATACTTCGGTAATATGTGTATTAATAGCATCTGTCTGATGTTGGGAAGGAACAAAGTGCATTTGTTTTGTGGTAGTGCAGTTGTTTTCTATACAACTTATAGAAGTGTAACTATGCAGCCTTTGCAAAGAGGTCAGGTGCCTGTTGGATGCTGTATTCTCACTTTTTTTTTCCATCATTGTCTCCAAATACAATCTTTTTGGGTAATCGTACCTCACATCAAGCATACAATAAAAACTGGAGTTTCCTAGTTTTTTTTCTTTTAGTTAGGGATGCTAATTCATCAGCTTTCCTCTTTGTCTTGATGTCTATGCAGAATTCATTTTCTTATTATATTTTTAGGGATGTTCCTGCACAGGTTATAAGACTGGTGGACCGAATGAAGAATGATACTGTGAGTTTAACATGTCATTAATATCTTTAGAAAGATGAAGTTAAGTGACATCATTTGTTTCTAAGAGCACAACAGACCAACAGCAGATGCCAGACATAAAGCTATGGGTACAGCAGTGTTCAGCGTAACATTCCTCAGTGCAGACTGTGAGTCAGTACAAAATCATCTATAGCTTTGTCTTAACTGAATTTGTACCAGCATGTGATAGGACTGCTGTGGTTTAACCCTGCAGGTGGCTTAACACCACGCTGCTGTTCACTCACTCCCCCCGACCCATGGTGGGATTGGGGAGAGAATTGAAGAGAAAAGTGCAAGAACTTGTGGGTTGAGATAAGGGTAGTTTAATAAGAAAGGGGGGAAAAAATGGGTGGCTGGGTGGGGGAATGACGGACGGACGGACACCAGAACAACAAGAATAAACAAAGCAAGTGCCCACCGTGATTTTCAGCCAGTTCTTGAACACTGGCAGCCCCCCCCAGCCCCCCCC
>VXAA01000311.1:459443-545246 GCA_013399115.1 Anseranas semipalmata | reverse complement strand
CCCCCCCGCCCCAGTTCTACTGCTGAGCAGGATGCCATGTGGTAGGGGACAGCCCTTTTACCAGTTTGGGTCTCCTGTCCTGGCTGTGTCCCCTTCCAGGTTCTTGTGCACCCCCAGCCTGCTCACTGGCAGGGCAGCACAAGGAGCTGAAAAGTCCTTGACTCTGTGCAAGCACTGCTCAGCAACAACTAAAACATTGGTGTGTTATCAATGCTATTTTCAGCCTGAACATTGTTGTCAACATTATTCTCATCCTAAATCCAAAACACAGCACCATACCAGCTATCAGGAAGAAAATTAACTCTAGTCCAGCTAAAACCAGGATAGGTTTCTTGTTATCAAACCCAGATAACTCTAATCTCCCTATCATTTTTACCACAAGTGGCTGGTAAATTCAGTGCAGTTGCCTCCCCTCCCAACCTCCATCACCCTGTAAGATGACAGAACTTTTTTCTCTGCTAGGATTTTGCCATGATGCTATTAATTATCTTGTAAGCACATGTTATTGCCAGCAATGAAGATACATGCTGGATGTTGAGGGCAAGCTGTACAAATGGCAAGTCATATGGAGTGAACATGTGAAAAGACTTATTTTCTTTAAAAACAATTTAGTCCCTTCTCTGAGTTAGTAATCAGCTGACTTTTGCCTTACACATTTGTCGTTAGGAATTATTTGATTAATGGTCTATAAAACACATATTAGGCTGAGGATTACTTGCATATTTTTCACCTAACTACTGCTTTGAATGTTTGCTATTTGTATTTTGACAAGTGTGCTATGCAATCAGTGACCTAGGTTACGCGGTGATATTTTGGTTTTCCAATTGTACATTTGGAAAGCAGCCAAGAAGCCTTCAAGATAACTGTGTGTATGTGTCTAGTATAAATATTCTGGTGAATACATATTGGTAAAAATATTTACATACCTTCCTTTTTTGTGCACTTGTAAACAAGACTTCACTCTGGCTATATCTGAAACGAGATTAAAAGGGATAGCAGCTAACAATGAAGCGGTTGGATGGTTTTCATTCAAACCAGTATTTGTCAAGGCCTCTAAGTAGTACTGTGTGATATTTATTGTCTTGGAAACATCATACAACAGAAATTAATGCAAATACCTCTTATTTAATGAATTAACTAGAAAGAATGTTCATATTAGAGGTAATATATGTTTGATTTAAGAGCTTGTTTTTCTCTTTTTAAAACACCTGTTTAATACAGGAGGAAAATTTTCCCTTCATTCTTTTAATTTGGATAAGTACATTTTGAGACCAAACTACTGAATGGTGTGTTTACTGGCTGGGATATGTTGCGTTCTACCTTTGAAGTCAGATACTTTTAAACCACTTGAGGCTGATGTACTATTGCTGCTTTTCTTAGTGGTGTTTTGCACTGAAAAGTGTCAGGATATTGAGTATAACATCAGCTACGTGGTACTAATCATATCTGAACCTTTCCTCAAAGCTAAGAAGGTGTATGTTTACTGTAGCATAATTACCTTGCATTAGTTATCGCTTTGCAAAATCCTTTCAGAGAAAAATTACTGTAATTTTTTTTACCGGCGTTGCTAAATAGTCCCTTGTTGCTAAATGCACTTCTATTCTATGCAGTCTCTCTCACAGCAAGACTGAAATATATTGCCCTTCAGGGTTTTCCAGCGGGATAGCTGCATTATTTATGACACAGTAAAACACATACCGTCATTTTTGCAATGAAGATGTATTCCCAGAGCTTCAGGAGGAGTCAGTCAGTGTATACACAAGATATCACTAAAAAAAAAAAAAGCATACAGATGGATTTTTTTTAAGCAATAGTTTTCAGAAGCCAGTAATTTTGGATGGTACTACTGATATTGTAAACCTTATTTAGATCATAGTAGTTTGTACATCATGTCACGACTACAAATTCATTCTGTTGTGAAGATACCTAGAGAAGTACAGCCAGGTCCCCTGAGAAATGTTAAATTTGTGTTTAGTCTGTTGTCTGGCCTTTATTATTATTTTTTTCCTCATAACTTTCATTTCATCTCTTTCTGTGTGCAGAGGATAAATTTGCAGACTGACTGGAAGCTTGTAACACTTTTCATAGGAGGAAATGACCTATGCAAATTCTGCGAAGATCCAGTAAGTTGCCCACTGCCTGCAGCGTGAACTTGGCTAGCCTGGGCATTGGGTCTGTATGCTCTGCAGTGGGTGAAAGGGCATTCAGTGGGGTGAGGAAGCGAGACCAAAATAAGGTAGGTCTCATTTCTGCAGCTCTGGAGTGTAGCTGTGCTGAGACCTTTAGGTTGTTCACCTTAACATTATGATAAGTGGAGAGATATCTTCAGAACGCCTGTAAATTACATAACTGTGGCTGCTTTGTTTTACTGTCAACTAAGATAACTTTCTGCTGTCTAATCACTTGACCACCTGTAGATAAAAGATACTGTCAAGGTTTTGCCCTTTTCCTTTGTCTTGTGCACGGTCATACTTACAAGCGTCTCACTTAGGACTGAAGCTGATAAGAGAGCACTATGGAAATGGTTGTACCCACAGCTTGTGCTTATGCAATTATATATAATACAACATAGTATGCATATATATTATGTTTTATACTATATGTAACCTTCAGTCTATGTGATTATAGAGGAGGTGAAAGACTGTGGCAGACTTCTCAGATAACAATGACATGTTATTGTTTTATCTACTTATAAGCAGCAGAGCACATACTTGTGATTTTGCATGATTAATTTCAGATCAGAAAAACAGCAAGGAAGCACAACAAAATGGTTATTAAACAATGAAGGAGCAACTTAACCATTATTATTTTCTGCTCCTGACCCAGACACAAAATGGTGTTTGCATATGAAGGTGGGTGGCCAGGAAATATCAGGCTGGCATCCAAAGGTCAGGATGATACTTCCTTTATGTTGCACAGCTACAGGTAGTGCCAACCATAATGCTCTTGGTGGGCTTTGATTTGGGAAATAAGAGAGCTGAGCTGTCCAGTTTTGTAAAGCAGGCCAGTGGGGCTCACAAGGAACTTCTGCTTGCAATTAAATCAAGGAGAACTAAGGCTTGAAATGAGAAAGAAAGAAAGGTTTCTAATAGGGAAGATTATTTGACTGTGGAATAGTTCCACAAGTGAATAAATAGAAGTCAGATTGAGACCATTGAATTAGATGATTCAAACCACTCAAACTGAACAGGGAGATATTGCTGCTAAGAGACAAGTATATAAAGTGGTTTAATTCCTAAAGAACTACTAGGTTTCTCTGGTACATTTTTCTGTGTAGGACACAGCTGTGCTGGTTGCTATTTGTAGGAGGTAAGGAATACATGGGAGGCCTGTTGCTAATATTCCATACAGCAGAAATAATCTTGCAAAAACTGATCTCTTCCAATGATAGTCCCCATTAATGAGGTGTTAGCTGTGTTTTTAAGAGTGGCCTAAACCAACACGGGGGTGGAGGATATTGCGATGACTGATAATGCCCCCTGAGTTTGCTATCCAGTGGCTGCTAGATCTTTTCTCGGGAGTGATACAGCTGTGACAGGAAAGAAGAAAAGCAGAAACAGACAAGTTCTACATAAGACTCTGTTACTCTTGACCCAAGAGTTAGAAATGTGAATGCTGCTGTGAGAAACTCCAGATAGTCACTGTAGTGCCTGCTTGAGTAAACTGACAATAAAATTCAACCCTCTTATTTCAACAGATACGCTATTCTCCTGAAAACTACACCTATAATATTCAAATAGCTTTGGACACGCTTCACAGAGAGGTAAAACAAACTCTTCTAGTATGTGGGAGTGGGGAGTGCAACCTGTTTGTAAAACAGTTCCTGGTTATTGATTGATAATTTAGCTCCTTGCACAGAGATTCTTGCATACAGGAAAATCCTTGTGAGAGGCAGAGAGGGATGGAGAAATATTTTACAGAAGGAATAAGGATGTGCTGAGTTCTAGCTGATGTGCTGCAGATAAATAATATAAAAAGTATAACAAATCTGAGCAAACATGGTATTCAGTGACTAGAAAGTGCTTTGCTCATTCACTATATTGCAAATAAATATACATCTTGTGGTCATTAAGAGAGATTCTGATGCTGCAGATGAGGGTGAAGTTGATGGTGAGACTACTGAAAGAGTTGTTTGGACCTTTTTGAAGTCCAGTGACCAGACATCAGTATTTAAAATAGAAATGGCCAGTGCAGGTAGGGGCTGTAATTTGGTATTGTACACGAGGGGATTAATTATTGAGAAAGTACTTTGCACACCTCTGTTATAAATAATGCAAGCTGCCTGAATCAGCAGGCTGCTACCTGAGGTCTGCTGTGGCTGTGTAAGGGCAAAGATAGCACTCTGTGCTCCAGACGTTGGTTATGGCTTTGCTTATTCTCTTGGCAG
This sequence comes from Anseranas semipalmata, assembly GCA_013399115.1. Taxonomy (NCBI): domain Eukaryota; kingdom Metazoa; phylum Chordata; class Aves; order Anseriformes; family Anseranatidae; genus Anseranas; species Anseranas semipalmata. Next base: position 540,859 of record VXAA01000311.1, on the reverse strand, counting down.
GTTCCACGGACATTTGTGAATCTGGTGACAGTGCTTTCCATAACAAGCCTGCGCGAGTTGTACGCAGAGAAAAGCGTTAGCTGCCCGAGGAATCTAATGAGGTTTGAAGATGATTTATGTTACAGCTCTCACTGTTGCTCACAGAAAGCTGCAAGGTCTTTTAGGGAAACTTTTCTTAAAGGGAAAAGGTTCTACTATTTTGTCTGTATATGCACATGTACCTGCAAGTTAATTTCAACTTGGCATTTAAAAATACCTCTATCTTTCACTGTGTCTGTATCTGAGCCCAGCTGTAACAGCTTTTTGTGGAGCTGCCATTTTAATGACTTATGCTGCAAGGCAGTTCAAGCCAAAGCAGAAAACTCAGCTGTGCGCTCTCTGGGCAAAGATGGGGGGAGGATTTTTTTGTTGTTTGTTTAAATTGCTTACATTATTCTAGTTTTATCTGCAGATTCACCTTTCTACAGTCTTAAAACTCTCCCTCTCGCTTATGTAGTTTTTGATCTCTGTAATCTCATTGCTGGTTATTAGTTTCTCTGCTAATTAGTCTCTCAAGTAGGTGTTGGGGATGCTTAGTCACACCACCTGTTGCCTCTTGGCTGAATAATCCTCCCAGGTCAGTGTCAATCTGCCACTGCGGTGGCAGGTCTGCACCTTAGTGAGCTTGTGGTGACTCAGGCAGGGTCTGGCATGTGCCCCTAGACTTGTTCCTGGCAGGGCTTGCTTGATTTCAGAAAAGCAAGAAGCGTCTGCTCTTCTAGCCAGGTGTGCAGAACAGCCTTGTCCTGTGAGTGTAGGCAGCCATTGCTCCTCTTGCTGCTTGGGTCAAGGAGCTTGTGCCAGGTATCTGGCAACAGGGAGTGCAAGAGCTAGCTTGGAGGCCAGACACAGGAGAACTACAGGGCCTCCTGCACCCTGCTGCTTCACTAAAACATCTGCTTTGAATTCATCCTGCTGGATCCCTTCCTTCACAAGGGAATCTGCACCTACTTGATAAGGCTGATAAAACCACCTTCTTTCAGGTGTCAGAACAGGAGAAACATAGTTGCAACCACCTTGGTGTGATTTAAGGACTCTATGGTGAAATCAGTAGGAAAAAAATAGCTTCTAAATTTAGAGTACTGGTGCTTCTGATCTCCGGTTGCAATTTCTTTTTAACAAAGGTTACTGAGTAGAGTGCACATGGATCTCAAGATCCTAATCGTTGGACAAGGATAATTAGTGGAGCTCTTAAGATTAGTTTATCTCAAGATATCTATAATCTTCTCCCATCATTTCAAGTGCCATGCTGAATTTAACATCCGTCTGTCTGACAGCAAGCCAAGTTTACAGACAACTAAGCAGATGCTGTGTGGAATACCAAATATCACATTACCCATTTGAAGAAGGACCTGAAGGAGGCTTTTGATCTTGAAAGCTTCTCTTCCCCGAGAGCCGCAAATGACCTAGAAAGAGATCACATCTCCAGTAACTTTGCCTTGCTTACATTACTAAAATACTTCTGAAAATACAATTTGTTTGTTTTACCTTTCATATAGATGTTCTTTAGAAGTAGAATCATGTTGTTTTATTAGTTGCTCTCTATTCAGTCAAGTTTGGAGGTAGGGACATATATATATACTTTATACGTATCCACATTCCTATAGGAAGTATTTTTCAGGGATGCTTCGCTATGACCAAATTACAGGTTTTTATAAAGGAGTCATTTGTTCCCATTTGTGTTCATGAAGTGATGATGAGGTGTGCCCAGGAATGGGAAGCACCAGAAGAAAAAATTCATGTGGTAAAGGACCTGTGTGTAGGGAGGGATAAAGGTGGCCAACATGAGTTCACAGAAACCTAAGATAGCTCATGTTAGAAGAGAAGTCGGGGAGTTATCTGCCCCAAGCCCCTGCACACAGCAGGGCCAGCTTCAAAGGTAAAGCAGGTTGCTCCAGGCTGTGTCTGGTCAAGTTTTGAGTCTCTCAAGTGATAGAGATTCAAGCATCCCTCTGGGCATCTGTTTTGGTGCTTTACCCCCCCTCAGAAGAAGCTTTTAACCCTGCAGATTTTCAGCTATCAAAAGGCAAAGAGATGAGCCAGCCTCAGCACATTGTTGTCATCCTGCAGGCTTTTGTGCCCTTGTGTACTGAAGTATGATGACAATTCCAGTGAGTTCATGCAGTTGGTCAACTTCAACAAAAGGTATCAGGTAAGACTAATGCATTTATTTTTTATTTTTTACAGGTTTAATATAATCCTTCTGTTTTTCTCTCCTAGCAGTAATGTTTTTTCTTTCCCTTTGTCCCCTTTGCCCCCGGAATAAGAAACAGATAGTGGTATTAATAATAGCAGGGTCTATGGTAAGGGACTTAAGTAATGACAGAGGGGTGAATATTTGTAGTTGGAGGATGGTTTGCACTCGTTTTAATGACATATTTGGAGTTGTGATTTAACAACAACAAAAAAAACAGTGGTGAGGGAGATGGGAATTAGCTCAAAATCTTTACAACTTTGATTCACTAAAATAACAAAACAGATAAGGAAAAATCTGTTAAAGAGGCATAGAAAGTAGAGTATGTCAGACTGCCAGCAGTTTCTTGATCACTTATCTTGTTGGAGATGAGATTAAGTCAAAGAACACGATAAATTGGGAATGAACTTTGGGCATGGGATGCCAGCCAAACTGAAAAAACGCTTCAGTGGCTCTGGAAGAACATTTTTTTGACAGAAAACCTAATTACTGAGCAGGTTGCCTGCCTGAGTCAGTCAGGTAACGATCCACAGGCTGCCTTGCTGCAAAGATGCCTGGAATGAGTCTCTCTAAAAGACCTCTGTGTTCACTGCCTGGCACGGGCTGGCAATCGCTGTCATGTCTGGGTTTCTGCAAGGAGGAGAGGGAGTCCCTGGATGAGATGTACAGTAACAAGTGGCCCAGGGAGCTGTAAAAGAAAGAATGGTGACACCTTTTTTTTTTTTTTTTTTTTTTTTTTTGGACTCTTTAAGGAGAAAACCCATGAGTTAGTGGAGAGCGGAAGATATGACACTAGGGAAGATTTCACAGTGGTCGTGCAGCCATTTCTGACTCATGTCACCATGCCAAAAACACAGGTAAAAATAATAAACAAATCCCTACAGGCAAATCCTGTTGCAGTTGCACTGATTTTTCAAAATTGTCTTGACTCGTCTTGGTAAATGTGACCAGCAATGTTCTGATAATTGTTACATTCAGTTAAGGTAACATCTAAAATTGCAAAAAATGCTTATGGAATGACTTGGAGATAATGGGCAACAGGAGCACACGCCTTGACGGCACTATTTTCAGCGCTGAGTCCACTCCCCTACAATTACAGACAACTGTGCAGTAGATATTTAGTTCAAGGTATTCACCAGGGAGCACTCATCCTACACCCCCTACACATCACAAAGTCCCTTCCACTACTTTTGTAAAGCTAAGAGTTTTAGTATAAAAACCTGCATGCAATGAAAGACTATAATGTGTGGGGCTCAGGGGAAATAAAGAATATGATCAATGTCTGTGCACAGGTATTCTGTACCCAGAATCATAGTGGTCTGTGTTCCTTAATACTTTGGAAATCATCTATTAAAAAGGCTGAAAGGGCTTCTCGGTCTTGAGTGACTAGTGTTCTCTGGCCCAGTTTGATTCTTTTGGTCTCAGAGGCCTTTACAGCTACTTTAGTTCAAAGTCAGCTGGGATTTTTCACAGGGGATGATGCACAGGTTGTTGCACATTTACTGCCCTCTGTGACAGCACCCATCTCGTTCTCTAGGAAGGGTTGCCTGACAATTCATATTTTGCCCCAGACTGTTTCCACTTCAGTCAGAAGTCTCATTCCCAGGCTGCACGTGCTTTGTGGAACAACATGGTAAGATTTTAAAGGTTGTATTTGTCACTCCTTGTCCTTTCCATCCTGCTTTTGGCAGAAAAACATAAAAATAAAAAAAAGAGGGAGTTACTATGTAACTAGCCCTCTGTCTTCTGAACTGTTAATTATGTTTGTAAAGGGAAAGAGTGTTCATTTGAACAAAAGTCACCTCAACTATTAAACCAGTCATATCAAAACAATAAATCTCAGGATACATTAAAGCTATGAGTGTTGGATTTCTCTTGGGAGATACTGCACACCTGGCACTGATCATCAGACTGCATTCGTGACGTACGGGGATTAAAGTTTTCAGTATGAAAAGCAGCAGTGAGTGACGTTAGCAGAGCAGGTGCAGTGCACAGCATTTGTCTTGCTGTGCTGCAGGGGTGGTTTTCAGTGGCTGGTAATGCGGAGTTACCCTCTGCCCTCTGATGCTCATTTGCTTTCCTTCTGTGCCCCCACACCTCCCTTCATTTTCCCCACAGCTGGAACCCGTAGGGAAGAAGACAGATAATCAACAAATAGGAGATGAAATTTCTCTCAAATGTCCAAGTGAGGTAAGTTACAAAGGTATCTGTGTTTGTGTGGTGGTGCTGGGGGTAGCTGGGAATCTGCCTGAGCCTTCACCACCTGTCTGGAGCACTGTCTCCGTGAGTCTGTCCCTTCCCTATGTAGTTTGTGCCGGTGCTACTGGTAGCAGTATGAGCACTCCCTCCGAGAGATGGAGGGCTGGGGGTAAACTTCGTCATGGTCATGCATCATAGACAGATGAAACACGAGGGCAGAGTGTTTTGCCTACTTAGTATCCACATTGAATGAAAGGCCTTCAGTGGGGGAACTAGAGCAACACTGGCACCGGTTAGTGTGGCTCAGCTGAGGTCAGTGAAACTACCTCTGGCTGGCATGATCCTGGGTAGTGCCTTTGTTGGCAAGCTTCTTGTTAATCATATACAGCAGAATCCTGAGAGCATCCTGTATATTCTGGCTGTGTGAGAATAGTGCCCCAGGTTTATGCCGTTATTGGATTTTTAAAATACCATTATTTTTTTTTTTTATCCCTGGGATTTGTTTGCATCAAGTTGCTAATCATCTGCAGACATCTAAGAACTGAAGCTTGGGGAGTGGAAATCTCCATGTATTTTTCTGATGCTTTGCATTGACTTAGATTGTCTTGTTTTGCAGGCCGAGCCATTCCTGAAGACATATAAAAACAGTAATTACGCATACCCCAGCCAAACTCCAGTAAGTGTCAACATCAACATCCCACTGTTACTGTGCTGTATCTGTTCCTGTATGGTCACGAATCATGCTTTGCACCACAGGTGAAATCAGTCTTTGGCCAAAGGGCAAAGAACAGGAAAGTACTCCTTGAGTTAGGCAAAATGCATCCAGAAACACCTGTAAGAATACATGCTCAGACAGCACAGTTATCAGTGCAGGATGCTAATCCAAACAACACCGAATATGACTACTGAATTGGGCAACCAAGACTTGTCTTATTAATTACATGTTAAACATGCTCTGGTTTATACACTTGGCCTCTGCTAGGAAGGTCCTAGTTACTACTGACTGTATTTCCTAGCCAAATGCTATTCATCTCTCTTCTTCTCTTTAGAATTATGGAAGCCAGCTGCTATGTGAGGACAGGTCTCCATCCTCCCCTTCTTCAACTTCAGGTAGTCTTACCTGGTTTTTGTTAAGAGGCTGAATTACTTTCAGCTGTCTATCAAGATGAGTTTTTATTTTTGCTGAAATGATTGCTGGACTGTAATAATACTGCTCAGAAAATGTCATGTTTTTCAGCAACTGCTTAATAGATATAATGCCAAACCATCACATGAGGTAACATTCTCACTAAGTAGCTCCACTTAGCTCATTGACAGTGAAGAACTTCAAAATACCTTGCAAGAAAAGCCAAACTTGTGTGCTGACACAGCCTTTAAATGGTATCACCTAAATCTTAGAGAAGGGAACTGGAAATGCAGCTTCGTGCATGTTGGTCTGGGATATAGCAGTATTCAGTTTTTCAATTAACTTCATACTGTCGTCTTAGTTCTTCTCTGCCTTCTTAAAGCTTTTAATATGCTGTTCCCACATTGTTTTATCATCCAATACTGCATTGTTTTTTCGTCAGCTTGGTGCTGGCTATTGATTGCAATGTGTTGTTGTTTGCTCCTTGCTCTTCTGTCTTTTCGGTAGGGATGTTAGCTATTGAGGAGCTGGATAATGTGCACGTGCTGCTGCTTACAACCATGTAAGATGAGCTGGAGGGAGCTCCTGTTTAATCACCTGGGTACTGCAAAAGCAACATGGCTGAGCATCAGAATGCACAGTGACACATTTTACATATGCAATGGTGAAAAAGCATGGCTGTTCCCTATCCAGTTTCAACTGCATCTCTTTCCTTTGCAGTGCATTCCCTAAAGCCAGCTGATGTGAAGATTATAGCAGCCCTGGGGGATTCTTTGACGGTAAGAAGACAGTGTTTTTACTGTTCTCTTGGTAAAACTACAAACATATGCCTTCTCTGGTGGAGGTGAAATAGCTGTTGTACCTAGAAGTAAAGATCCATTCATTTGCGGATGATAATAGACCTAGCAGCTAGAACGAGAAGGGTGTCAGTTCTCCAGCAGTATGTTTCCCCCCCCGCATATATTCACGTGATTTTTAACACAGGCAAAAACACAGACAAATCCTTTTAAAGAGGTGTTTAAAAGGTTTGCTGAAATGGAGACAGAAGAGATCAGATGTTGTTGAAAATGCAAGCGTTACAGTACAATGTTTCAACATTTTTCTGAACAGGTACAGATCAGTGAACCTGTCCTTTTGCCTCAGTTCTTTCTGGAACAGCGTGTGACTAAGGGATGTTGGATAATAGCGTTGTATTCATTTTATCATTAATGAGATGTGGATGAGCAGGGGTGAGAGCCATCTGACTTTATCCGTTTCAGAAGATACTCAGTCTTTTTATTTTGCCTGTTTTAACTCATAGCTAATTTCTTTACTGAGATGTAGTTCTTGCTGAGGATGATTATCTTTGGTAGGCTGGAAGGAATATGTATCAAGATTCAGACATCCTAAATTCCAATTACATCTTTATGCCTAAAGTTTTCCTCCTGACCAAAGACTGAAGCTCTACAACTAGCTTAAAGGAAATGCTGGGCAGAAAGACATAGTTGGAATACGGGATCTCTGAATGTGAGCCTTAACAACAAAGACGTTGTGCATACAAACCATGAAGCCTTTACAACCGTCTGGCAGGCATGTTGCTAAAACTCCTACACACAGGAGGCTACCAAAATAAATAGTAGCATTTCAGTGCAAACCTGCCATGTTGATCAATGCAAGATAGTATCTAGCTGCAGTTGACATATTATAATGTCCAGGCCCCTGCAGGTGTTTCTGCTTCTAAGTATAGTCTGTAGAAACTGATAATAAAATCTGTTTTCATAGAAACAGCAGCTGTGCATTGCTGTCTGAGCTGGACTTGGCCCATGTATAGTTATTCTGAACACCAGTCTTCCATTAATTCAATAAAGCTCATATAGAGGAGACAATGTATTAGTATGGTTTAATCTGAAGTAGCAGCAAATAGTCTGCCTCATATTGTGCTGTACTGAAGTACTGCCCATACTGTAGCATGAGACTGTAGCATCGCAGCTGGCAGATACTCTGCTTCTGAATTCTTATGTTTTTTTCAAGAGGGATGTAGTTGCCAACTTCCCTTTCTTCAGTGTAAGCGTAGAAAGCGCTTTCATTCTTCCTGTAGTACTACTATAAATCTCACCATTTACTAGAATACTTTTCAAATCAGTGTAAAGGTATTACAATACTTCTTTCTGAGATATGTTTGTTTTCTGTGTTGAGTTCATATAGTGTTGCTTATTATTAGCCTGAAAGTTTTATGGGTTTAAGATGTTTTCATCATTCTTGAGAAATGCAATGTAAATGAGTTACTCAGCTCACCCAAACCCACGAGAAGAAAGCTTTTGTTTCACTGATCCGTCATTTATTTTGTGCGTCATATACAATATGATGCTTGTAAATAATTACAAAAGGTATTGATGCATTTTTCAGGAGGAAGGTTGGGGAAAAGCCAGATGCCTTCTAAAGCTTTTGAAGAGATGCATTTAAAAGTAAATAAAATGACTATGTACAAATGACTATTGTATTAGTAATTATGCTTTAATTTCTTTGGGTTAATGAAAAATAATGCCCAGGCTGGTACGGGAATCGCCTCAGATAGTCTCATGGATTTGGACACTGAATACCGGGGACTTTCATGGAGGTAAGTTTTCAGGCAAGGTGATGAAAAGATGTGTACTCTTCAGTGTGAAAAAATATTATCTTCTGTGTGTTCTGGGGCTTTCAGCTGTCAGAAAGTGGAAAAAGATTCTCTTTTCTGGCTAGTGTTTCTTGTGAAGATGTATCAAGATCCAGTATTTGTCACAAAGCTGGCTTTACACAATGTTTTCAGCAATAGAGCTTCAACTTGCCTTTTAACCGCTCTCATGCTTTTATGGTGGGATGGAGATCCACAAAACTGGAGAAAAATTACTGAAACAAACAAGTTAGGTCTTGTTACTTTGGGGATTTCTTCTCAAAGTATGGCATTTCTGAACTTTTTGTAGGACCATGGAAAACGATTTAACTGCAGAACTTTTACCACATGCAACACAAAGTCATAAAAGACTAAGGTGGAGGTCAGGTGATGATGTAGCTCAGTTGACACCGACTGAAGCAGTTCTCTGCTGTCCTATACCCTCTATGTAAGCCAGGGTGTGGTCCAGCAATTGAAAAGCTGGAGAGAACATACTCTTATGCAGGAAGCAGGAAAAGAGATGGAGGAGCTGCTACTGCAGCCCTATGTCACCTGAGGGACTGGCTGGTTGGTGCTACCTTAGAGTGGCTTCGTGAGGCTGGAACTGGTCTTCAAGTCTGCTCTGAAATATGCAGTACTCTACGGCTTGATCATTCAAATATGTAGCTGTCTCAGGCATTTTTCTGATATTTCACAATGGTTAACTGTGCCCCTGCACAGCTGCTTGTGCATAAATCCTTCTGATGAGCAGCTTTACCACTGAAACCTCAGCTGTTCTCCTCAATAGCACATCCACTTCTGTCCTTTCCACATAATATGATAGCTTGATAGTCACCAAATTAATCACCCTTCACTTTTTCTTATGATGTGTAGTAGGTTTTCTCTTTTCTTATTGCCTGTGTCCAGCTAAGAGATGAGTGACTTATATTTCTTTCTAATTTTAGTATCGGAGGGGATGCCTCATTAGAGAACGTAACAACTCTACCTAGTAAGTAAATGCTTTGCTACATCTAATTGGCAAGACTGGAGAGAGGGAATGGGCTGATTAGTAATTATTTTACAGAGAGCTCTTAAATGTCTCTAAGTCATTTGAGAGTAATCCACAAGACCTACCTTTCAAAGAAATGATATCCTAGGACTAATGAAAAAAAGTTTCCTTCATCAGTGAAACAGAGAAGCAGCTAGAAATTTCTTTCTTGTCCGTCTCCTTTCTCAAACTGTTTGGAGAGTGTTATTTAAATTTCTAAATAAGCTTGCTATGTCTATGCTTGTGGCGTAATTAAAATTTGCTTTTAATAATTATTCTACCACAGCTTTTTTCCAAAAAAGGATGTTTGCAGAGAGCAGACCTCTTTGGTAAATATGTCTCACTAGTCATATATGTAACGTGAATGGAATAATTTTAACTCTGTTTTCACTGAAACTTGCAACTTCTGGTAACTCAGCCTATTGTTAACATAAAGCCCCTGGAGTTTCAGTTTGGATTAACTAAAATAAATTTTCATCTGAAGAGGGCAAGTAAATTGTCCTTCTGTGTGTTGCCCATTATTACAAGTGGAATTAAACAAGAATATCACTAGAATGTCTTATTGATTGTTATAAGCAGTTAATTGATTCATGAAGTGCTATTACCTTTGACAAAGTCTTCATTAAAATCTGGTTAAAATCAGTCTTGGAGATAAAGGTAGTTTTTATAGTTTACAATGTGACCTTTTTCACTCTTGACTCAGAATTTTGCTGTCTACCTCCTTCTGGAAATTACTATTGAGGCAATAGAGTGTGGTGGGGATTCACCAGCCTCAGATGCGTGGTTCTTCTTCAAATTTGTCAGTTGTATGAGACGTTGCACAGCTGCAAAGCAGACCCAGATCCTCTAGCTAAAAACTAGCTCCTGCTAGGCTAAAGCCCCTTAAGGCTCACTTCACAAAGTCACCATCACATAACCGGGAGGGTTTTAATTTAGACTTTAACAGCTACAACATGAGAGAGCTGGACATGGTAGTCCTCAGTTCTGCTCAACTTCTGGTGACAGTGCAGGGCACAGCAAGCATGTGCTGTCTCAGTTACTGCTAGCTGGTTGTCCCTCTTGCCACTGTTTGGTGGATGCAACTAGTTGAATGGAGGCTGCAGCAGCTGTAATGTGCTGTCAGAACAAAACTGTGGCAGTGCTGGTCCCTGTAGGCAGGGAACAGATGTAGTCATTTTCTCTTCATTGCTGTCTCTCTTTTTCAGACATCTTTCGAGAGTTCAATGCTATGATCGAGGGCTATTCAACTGGCACCGGGAGTGAGAATGACTCGAATGCATTCCTTAACCAGGCAGTTCCTGGAGCACAGGCTGAGTATGTAGCATTTTGTTTTACTTTTGCAGGTGATGGATACTTCATCTACTTCCCTTTCAGTTGTCTCAAGTTCTGTTACAACTTGCTCTGAACAGCAAGCAAAGCCAGTCTAGTTGGAGCTGAAAATTAGCTTAAAACATATGAAATGTATGGGCTTATTTCATACCATGAAGCCAACAGTCCATGTTATGAAATCCACAAACAAGAAATTGCCAGAAACTGTTTGGTAGTGGTGGTGATTTCTACCCTTCCTCTTCAACATCCATTCGTCTGACTATAAACCTCTGAGAGCATGGAAGTTTTTCAGAAAATGAGCATGCAGTGAATTGGTAAAGAGTTACTAGGAGAAAAACTAGATGAAATCTCCCATAACCTGCCTCGGGCATCTGGATAGGCAGGCAAGAGTGGTCAAGAGAGAGGGGAAAAATCAGCCACAGTCTGGACTCCAAAGAAAGAAGAATTGCTGATGGTCATGTATAGGCTTTGGTGCATTGCAGACCTTGTGCAGTTGTAGCCAGTTCTGCAAATTTAATAGGAATTGTAATGTCTTGCAGCCATCTGAATTTGGCTCTTTGATTTTAGTCACACCTGGGAGACTGCAGGAGCTGAGCTTTGATATGCTGCTTATCCTAGAAATCCCTGGCTTCTTATTGAAAGAGTCAGTCCTTTTTAATTAACAAAACAGATGGCTGCTGGAATTCAGTCATAGCTTGGGCACAGATTCTGGCAGACTGCGCCTGGATTTGACATTGTTAGTTGATATTATCCAGAACTCCATAATTTAATCTTCTGCTTGTTTGTTTAAAGAAAAATTCTTCTTACTTTCTAAAGAGGCCTTGGAAGTGAAATTCAGAAGCCAGGTGAGGTGTTTGAGTTTGCTGTATCTAGGCAAAGATTGCTAGCAATTATCAGGTATTGTTTATTGCTCTCCTGCAGGCCTTGAGTAACTTCTGACTCACACTAATAATCTCAGTAAATGCTTGTATTTCCGACAGAAATAGTCTGCTAGGTGTCCTGACATATCCTACAGCCCCCTGTACAGGAGGGAAAGGCTTTTGTTTCCTAGTGATGACTGAATGTATCTGTTTCTGTGTGTTGTTGAAACACTTGCAAGTATTATGGCTCTGAGCCATTCATGAGAGTTTATCGCCATGCTGCTAGATGCAGTGTATATCCAGAAAAACTTCAGGTTTTACTTGTTATAGGAAAGAATGAGATAGGTGGTTGTCTTGCATTTTATATCAATTAAATTCTAAAATAAAGGAAAGAATTCCTGTAAACTACTACAGTAATATCTCTGAACTTTGAGATGCCTCTTCTGGGGTTCTTTTCCATCACGTTATGGCTCTCAATGCATCTGAGGAGATATATGCATCCTAGTTAATTATTGAAATGCAATGCAACATAAGGAAATGTTTCTCCCGTTTTAGATATTTGGCCCTGGAATGATAATGCAGTCCAGCATTTATTCTGCATCAGCTAAAAATATCCCTTTTCCTATTGTCCACTGGGCAAAAATAGTCCATGAATGAAAGCTAATGCTTATATTTCAGAATTGTTACCTGGACTCTCTCACTTTTGACTGCCAGCCTGGAAAGTGTTTTCCAAAGGTGCTGGGGCCCTTTCTGAAATGAGGTGGTTCCGCACCCTTACTAGCTTTGGAAGAACAGGTGTGAGGGCTTAAGTGAGATCAGTGGCTGCTTTGAAGAGCTGTTTAGTGGATGTAGCAGTGTAGGCAAAACTTTCATGAGCCCACCCCCGTTCATTGCTGAAGTGCTTAAGTACATGCTGGAGTTAAGGATGTATCTAAAGCATGTTGCTGAAGCAGAGACTGTCTGTCTTCTCTGATTTCACTTGAAAAAATGAGGATAAGAACTTAAGGCTGAGAGAACAGGTGAGAGGAACTGTGAATATCTGTATTTCCCATTAGCAGACTTTCTGTTGATTAAGATCTTAATTTGGTGGAGTCTGCAGCTCAAGAATGGATGATTACTGCCACTGCTTCATTCAGGATGTTCAATCTTACTGACTGCATTGGCTCAGGATGCATCAGTACTTCAATGACTGCATGAGAAATGAAAGGTGTCGCAGACTGTCAGCTCAATAAGGGGTGTTTTCCTCTGCATCAATATTGAAGTCAATGCCCTAGCTTAGGCTTTTCCACAGTAAGAACAGAAGGAATTTTTGACCACTTGTGATAGCTTTGGGATATAAATAAGTAGGTTATGACATTGGACAAGGGTAATGGTGAACAGAACTACTACATGTGTGTGGTGTCTGTGTCACAAGTAGATGCATGACAGGGCTCATTCCCCAGCAAATACTCTTATGTTAGAGTTAAATCAGTATTCAGCTGGAGAAGGGTGATGAGAAATAACTCATGTTCCTACAGCAAATACAGCATTGCAAAGGAGAGCTAAGCTCTGGTTACCATACAAAACAAGTGTCGTGCTTATTAATGTCATATGATGTGCTTCCAGAAATGATACACAGCCAGTGAAGTGTTTCTAACAAGAACCTAGAGGGAGATGCAGCTCCAGAGTTGCCTGGAAGGCTAAGCTTTCCAACCACATTCTCTTTTCTATGCATATTTGAGTATCAACATGTCATGGCAGTCAAACAAGGATGCAGTGTTCAGCCGAGGTAACCCAGAATTAACGGCAATTTTATATGCACATACATATAAGCATACATATACATTTGTATTTTATCCATATGTTTGTATGTATGTGTATATATACAAAAGAGATGGTGCTCGCATGGCTATTGGAAAACGAGGCTGTCATCTTAACTTGTGTGAGTGATCTTGGGAGTTGCTTGGATTTTTAATTTGCTTAGAAAGGTGGAGTGCACAAAGCTGTTTTACACAACTGGAAATTAAGTATTGACTTGAGGTGCAGGCTACAGAAATGAGGGAGTTGTGTGCAGTGAATTCTGAAACGCTTCAGCTTTTCAGGGGTGGGGGAGCTGTGGTGTGTGCACAAACACTGCTCAGGAGGTCAGTTAAATGTTGAGACTTGGGATTCCCTTGTTATTTCAGTCCATGGGGAATAGATTGATAGCAGCCCAGTTCTAAACAGGCCATCTGCTAACAAACGTTGCTGTGTCTGGCATTTTAGCTGCTTTAGCTGCTAAACAGTGTAATAGAAGGCTGAACTTATGGTTCCACGTTAATTATTGAACTTGAGTAAAATCTGTATTCTGATTCAATTTGATGATGACTTTTCATAAGGATGTGAACATGTCATTTGATTACTGCAAAATGAGGATTACACTGCCTCAGCATTTAACTCTCCTGATATCTGACAACTCATAGATTTAAGGTGTCTGAAGAGTATTAATGTTGATCTCTCCATAAGGGTGTTTCTTTCACTCACTGGTTGTTTTTCTTCACAGGCACTTACCAACCCAAGCAAGAACTCTCCTGGAACTAATGAAAACTGATTCTGTAAGTTGTCTGGGACTCTGATCTTGCAGCACAAGAAGAAACAGGTGTTGCTTCACATGATAGATCTATCTGCAAAGATGCTGAGTGCATATCAAAGAAATTTGGACTTACTAATTTCTTATTTGTTACACAGAGAATTGACTTCAATGCTGACTGGAAAATCATAACGGTGCATATTGGAGGCAATGATCTGTGCAACTATTGCAAAGACCCTGTAAGTAGTAGAACTGGTTAACTAAAACTGTAGTGGGACTGTGATGTCAATGTAGAAATATGTTAAGGGAAATCCACAGATCCTTAGAGCCTTCACAGGGATTATCAAAACAGCAGTACATACAATTCATGATTGAAGTTGCTGCTGACTGTGCCCTGATATAAAAACAGTTACCAGCAACCAAGTAAGATGGTTGTGTTCTCTCTGGCTTACTCCAGGGTAAGAACCACTTTTTGTCTTTTCTGACCATGATCAAAAAGTGGAAGGGAAGAAAAGCTTCCTTCACCTGTTCTGGTAACTGCTCCACTGTTAGCAAAGCCTCATTAGCTATCTAAGAAAGAATTATACTGCTTTTAACCACCATCAGTGCAATCCTACAAAGGTTGTCATCACCCCATAACTCATAGTGTAGGAAAGTGCTAGGAACAGGTCAGGTATGTATGAGTTGCACTGCAGCAACTCATTCAGCAGCAATTCATTTGAATTTTGTGCTTCTCTGGATTGTGAAGAAGCCTTTAGGGCTGCTGTAAGGAGATCATGGGAGTTGAGTGGGCAGGTGATGGGGAGAGGCCACCTTTCTCTGTCAGATCTTACTCTCTTACTTTAAATAGGATAATTTCCTGTGAGTGCTTTCAATTCTCCTGCAACCACTTGTGCTTGAGAAATGTGCTGCTTCTGCAGGAGCCTTGCTAGGCATCTTTGCTGCTGCTGCCAAGTATTATAGCTTTATTTATAGCCATGTCCTTGACTAGCAATGATTTCACCTAATTTTATGAGAGCTTATCAGTTGGCTCTGAGCATGCCTATGGCTGCTTGGCTTATGCTTTTCAGCATGCACTTAGATTAGGTTCCTTTCTGTATCCTTATGTAAAGCACCCAGTGAACTGGGTTGGACATACTGCTGCTTAACAAGGTTTATTTTAAATCCCAAATTTGACCAAGTCTTTCTACATTTTAGATTAATTGATAGGCATAAAATTCTTGGCCTATAGAAAGAAGCAAGAACATTCTCCTGACCACAGTGTTGTATGGCAGAAAAGGAAGTGAATTAATGTGATTCTTTATCCTCCCAACCCAAATGTCTTGTGTCCCCATTTAGCAATCTCTTCTGTTCTGTTTCTATTAGGATCACTACTCAGCAGTAAATTTCACCAGAAGAATTCAAGAAACTCTTGATATTCTGCACGGGCAGGCAAGTACTGTGAAATTGTCCTGGCATTCTAGCTTGAACTGGTCTATAATTGATTGATGGGTTTCTTCCATTCTGGTACCAAATGTGCTCCACTGACTTTCACAAAAGCAAATGCTCACGTTTATCTGAGAGTAGTGAGATGCTGGCTGAAATGAGAGACAGTAGCACTGAGCCATGGTATTGATAGTATTGGAAAAGGATCAACAACTGAGTTGAAGCTTTGTGGATTTTGTTGCTTTCTTAAATTTATTTATTTATTTTTGCTTCCAATAAGGGAGAAAGGGAAAGGGTGTTGCATGGCTGGACTTTGGCTTAATTTAAGTGCACTGTGGGCTGTGTAACTGGTTCCTTCTAAGCTGAAGTCTGACTTTCCTTTCAGGTTCCAAAAGCTCTAGTGAGTCTGGTTGAAGTGATGGACATCCTCCCTCTGAGACAGTTGTTTGTGGATACTCAAGTTCAGTGCCCCACTTACATGGCAGAGTAAGGCTTGTTTGACTTTTTGTTCCTGAACTTACTTTCTGTGATGACAAAGCAAGTTCTTATTCCATGCTTTTTTCATCATAGGGAAGTATGTCCATAGCACTGCAGTCCTATGGACATCCCATCCAGTCCTGACATCATCCTGCCCCATGGGGTTGCATTATCTTGACTTTGATCTAAAAGACTCCCAAGCACATTTGTTTTGTTGGCTGCAAGTATTCCACGCGGCTCCTTATACTAGTCTGTGACTATAGAGTACAAGTAATGGCAGGCCCGTGTTGGTACAGTGGTTCAGAGGTGGTCCTTGGCAAAGTTTGAGAGTCTGGAGGACTGAGCTGCCTGTATTAAACAGTAGGGTTTTTTTTTTCTATTTTGTTTTGTTTAATTTAGCTGAGACATATGAGGACTTCTGATGTTATGGTTAGATAAAATAAGGCACTCTGAGCTACTGTTAAGAAACAGAAGTTTAGGATTCCTGGGCTATGGCAACATTTGGTTTAGGATAAGAGTAAAAGCATGTGAGGCTGCTTAGATTAACACTAGAGAGATTAGAACATAACTATCTAGCATTCACATCAGAGGTGGCAAGGCTTGTGTGGGATTTGGGGCTGTGACTGGAAAAAGACTAGTTGCGCTAGGATTTCATCTGGACCTCGGAAGGCTTATCAGGGTTAGGGGTAGAATCAGGCTTGGTAGAAATGAGTGGTCTGAAATTGTGTCTCCAGTTTTAGAAGACAGTTACAGATCTCACTGTGACTCTAATGGTCCAGGCTAAGGCAGAACATCAGATGATACATAAAATGGGCAAGGTGATGATATTCACCGGCAAGAAAGAGACTTGGGCCCAGAATGAGAGGTAAGAGTTAAGTAACAATATAACCTTTCTGCTCCAGGATTGAGATGACAAGTTTAGGCTCTATGGAGTATGGCTGCATTAAAGCTAAGTGTACACTTGTGGAACTATGCTTTGATTTGGGCTGCTTGTGTTCCCTCCCAGGGCAGGTTAGGATTAAGCTCTTGGGCTGGTTAAATTAGGATTTATTTAGGTACATAGAGCCCACTGGGTTACTGCTGCTATCGTCTTTTAGCTCTCAGGTGTACAAAATTTGCCAGACAAGAGTAGTTTGTAGTAAGCTGGGCTCCTGCATCTAAGATTAAGAGTATAGATTGCTATGACCTAGAAATTAGGACTTTCAGACAAGGAGAACCTCTGTGTGTTTCATTTGGGTCTAGAACTGTAGGGTTTCCTGTGATACATAATATACACTTTATTGTGCTTGGGTTAAAGTTATTGATACCGAGTACCTCAAGATGGGGATGAAGTGCACAAGTATTTGGATTTTCTGGCATTTTGAGGGAATGTGAAGTATTTGCAGAGTGGACAGCTATCTCCTGTTTCAGCAGCTTTATTGCAATGGATAATTTACATTCTTTGACCCTCCAGACAGGAACAAATTCTATGCCTTGGGAATGCAAAAGGAATTGTTGATTGGAAAGGTATCAGCTCAGAGGTAATACAGGCAGTAAATTTCAAAATCTCTTTTCTAGTTCCAGAGGGAATGGCATGCACCTCTGTCAGGCTGCCGGGACTCTGGATGCCTGGATATAATGAATGGGACAAACTGACATAGTACAGTGTACATCACCTTTATATGCATAGGGGTGAAACCAAACTGGTATTAGAGTAATATCATTCGTGTGAGCCAGAAAATAAGGCTGAGGTTTGAAATAGTAAACAATGGCACGGACGATAAGACACTTCCACAGAAATGCAAGTGTACAGATTTCCTTGTTACTCCCATGTCATGAGGATGTTGGGTGGCAAAGGACAACTTGCATTCTCAGATCTTTAATTCTCTGTTCTTGTTTTCTCTGACCTCTCCCACAGTTATTTGTGTAGCTGTGTTCTCACAGGAGAAGAAAACTCACAAAATTTAATGATGGTGAGGGAAGCCACCAGAGCTTACCAGGTATGTTTATCAAGAGAGGTGCAGTTACTTTGCTTCCAGTTGAGATGACCTCTTGATTACCAAGCAACCTGCCTGTTTATAGCAGATCATAGCAATATTTTACCCAAAAGGGCCCTATGAGCTCAGCAGGAGGCAATTTGATGTTATCCAGAACACCATATGATGAAAACCAGAAGCAAGTCTCTTCAGAAAAATACTGTTTCCTAATACAGATGGATAGGTGAGAGTTTAGTCACCAAAATCCTGTCCCTCACAAACACCTGCACTATTGTGTTCCAGCCTTCTCAGCCACTTTTGCAAGGCTTACCTTTTGCCGATGTCTCTGTCTATTTCAGTTAACAAGCAAAAGCTTCCTGCTGATTCTTGGACTCTCTCTCAAAAACAAATGAAAAAACAAAAAACAACAACAAAAAACAGTTGTTGTGCAGAGATGTTGATGAATTATTTGCGGCTGATTTTGGTTTCTTGCAGCTTGGTGTTCAGAGACTGGTGGAATCTGGCAGATACGACACTCATGAAAATTTCACAGTGATCATTCAGCCTTTCCTCCGAAATACCAAGATTCCTCTTGGTCAGGTATGGTCTGAAGAGACTTCTGTATGCAAAGAACTAAGTGCGGGTATCTAGCCTTTAGAGACAATATGCAAAATAGTTTCAGGTTGTCGTGTGCTTTTCTTATTAAAACTTATTGCTTTTTGGTATAGTAGATTACATTTCTCTGTATAGTTATCAATTCTTTGTTTTACATATTTTGCTGTCAGTATGAGTTACTGTTTTGGACAATGAATCAAAACCTGAATTAAGAGGTTGGTTTGTGTATGTTCTCAAGGATATGTAAATATTTTTCTTTCTTAAAATATAATGTGATTAATAAAAGATGGAGATATTACGTTACAGTTCTTAAAGCAACCTAGCTGCATTGCTCACTGGAGACTAGACCATCACCTCCTCTTCATGTCCCATAAGTTATTCTTTTGTGTATAACAGAAAGAGAAGTTTACATATGATCTAGTGGAAGTACTAGTCTTATGTAGTGAGCCCATTTTCCTGTTATTGGCAACTATATTTCAGTTCCTTGAATAAGTCCTAGCAAACTGAATCTAGGAAGTGATCCGAACCTTCTCTGAAACAGAAACTCCACTTGCTAATTTTCACCTATCTCTGTGCTTCTTCATCTCACCTGGAACTAAATGCAGATGGGGCAAAATATTGAACAGGGATTGCCTTGGTGTTATTGAACTGGCATGATCCTGAAAACACTGGCAATAGCTAGTGACAAGTTTGAAAAGTTCAGATACTGCTACAGACAAAACTCGTAAATTTGGAAAACTGGTTGAAAACTTTGCTGGGGGGGAACAGGCTTTGATTTTTTTTTTTTTTTTTTTTTTTTGATGGAGCTGGCTCCTGTGCAAAGCCATCCTCAGGGGTTTTGGTACTAAGATGATAAACACAGAAATAAAAATAGGAGAAGCAATATATTTCTGATTTTTTTTTTTATAGTCTCATAGGCATTAGCTGAGATTTTAGGAAAGTTCAGGTTGTTGTCTTTTCTTATCTCACACAAAATTCAGATGTTCTTGAACTGAAAACTCTGCCTCTAAACTTGGTAAAAGATCAGATATGGATCCAAATTCTGGTTGTAGTCCTCATTAGCTTGCCTAAACATACTGAATCAAAACCTGCTCAAGTTTTGAGGAAGGACTGCTCTGGCCAAAAAAATATTGTCAGTTATCAGTATCTAAACTCTTTCTTATCTCAATATTCTCATGAAAGCAAAGGTATTTAAATGTCCAAGCTTCACTTCCTTCAGCTGTTCCAGTATCTGTATTAAAGTACAGCTGTGTTCAGAAAGGAGACTCTACCGTTATACTTGGTCAGTTTGGCTGCCTTCTCTTGAGCACTTGTTTCTTTTGCTCTTTTCAAGCTTGCAGAACTGACACAACTGTGAGAAGATGGCTGGGTTCTGTTCCTTCTGGTATAGTGTCCATAAGACACTCGTTCACATGTAAAGGTATTGCAGAGCATATATGGGAAGCCAGTTCTGATGTTGTGCCAAGGAGAGGAACCCATCTTTATCACAGAACCCAGACAGAGACTAGATACCAAACTCAAAAGGGTGTTTTTGCTGCTTCTTTGTGGATCTGTCTTTGGAATCACATAAGCATTTCTAGTTGAGCATTTCTGGTAGCTAGTAGACCTGCTGAAGTGCGCTTTGTATCACCAGTTAATAATGAGACTTTCTGCATTGGAGCTGAAAGAACAAGTAGCATGAGCCTCCTGTTACTGTCTCTGATCTGGCCTCAGCAATCTGAAGTTTAGGAGCTCTGAGTTCTTCCACGCTTAGATGTCCTTCATGCTTTCATTTGTAGGATGGGCATCCTGATATCTCCTACTTTTCACCTGACTGCTTCCATCCAAACCAGAAAGGCCATTCTCAGCTTGCCAAGGCTCTCTGGAATGCTGTGGTAAGGTGACAGGCTCTGCATACAATCGTCTTTAGCTAGACTTGACTGTCATTAAAATCATGTAATAAACGTTGCAATGAAGGCCTAGATAACTCTAACTTGTTAATGCCCAGTGTTTGTTTCTTCTTTCCTAGTCAGATACCCTCAAATTTCTGGCTGCTCTCAACCTAGCTCTTGCTTAGAGTCTGTGAGGAAGGGAGGGGTACTGTAAGAGCATGATCGATCACTCATGGTTTCAGCCAAGCAGCTTGAAATCTATTTCACCTATTGTCATGAAAGCCAGGATGTTTAATAAAGATGATGTTTCTATGGGCTGATATGAGAAACCACCACATAAAGAATCGTAACTGCATACATCAATTTAAAATGGATTACCTAAAAGTGTTTTAAATCCTTGTATTGTGAGCATCTCACTAGGAATTAAAGTAGCTTTAGTTCAGTTTAACTTTACTACCTTTGGAAATGCATAAAGCTTGGTAATAATAAGTTGTTAAAGATTGTTTAAGCAAACCCACGATACTTAGCATTGCAATGTAGTAGGAGTATGCATGCAGGCAGAGGCAGTATCTCAGATCCCAAATGGTAACTTCTGTATACTTCGGGGTAATGTCTCAGCAGCTAACATGATTGCCTGCAATCATCAAGCAGTACCTCTAATTAAATTTTGTTTAATCTTCTACATATAAACAGCCTTTTGTTGGAGCTGCCATCATGCAACTTAGCAATAAAAACTGAGAGACTCTTAGTGTCTTCTCTTTTATGCAAGAGAACAGGGTTTACAACCTTGCCTTCTGGCAAAATTCCAGGGTACTTCATGTGCCTGCCAAAATCATCTTGGAGTTTAAGCTGATCCAGCGTAGCTTTCCACTTCCCATTTTAAACTTCCTTCTAGAGTTGCTGTTTTGTTGCGCAGTTGCCATGTTCCTTCTGAGAAGCAAATGCATTTCAGCCTTGGGTAAATCAAGGTCTTAAAATGTAGGAAGCTTTTTTTTAAAAAAAATAAAAAAGTAAAAAATCTGAAAGGTGTGTTTAGATTCTTTTGGATAGAATTGTTATACAAATGTAAGATGAGTTGAGACAGCTACAAATTTTTATTTATTTATTTTGTCCCTCCTAGTTACAACCTGTAGACCAGAAAGCTGACTCGTTTGATTTCATGGCTGACACTCTTCTCAGCTGCCCAACTCAGGTAAATATCCCGATGTTGTGGAAGCTTGGTATCAGGCAACTGTACATGCTTGTGCTGCCTGCAGAGAGCAGGGATTTGCTGTGTCTGGGGCAAGTTTGGTGAAAATTTTCCTTTTCTTCTTACCTCTGAATGAGCAGGTGCTCTCACTATACCTGCTGTGGTATTGCTTGGCTTTTTTATGTGCAGTGAATACTGATTGAGAGCATGCTGATTTGTGTGTTTTCAGTTGTAGCAGAAATTTTGTTTTGTTATGCTTTTGAAGTATATAGGCAGCTCAAGCAGCAAACAATGAAATATTCTGAATTAACTTCTCTATGAGTCAATGGGTTTTGGGCACCACAGTGGCTCTGAAAAAACCTAATATCTGTTATACCTTGAGTTAGTGCCAGGCTGATTTTCCTGCCCTGACCCATAACAGGGATACTTCAGGCTCTTTGGAAGCTACTTCTACATTTATAAAACAAGCAACTGAACTTGCAGTACAGTTGTTAGCTATCAGCACATGGAAATGACCCACTCAGTCAACAGTAAATGACCCACTTTATTGAGGAGTTTCAACAAGGAGACCAAAGACCTAAACAAACTGGGGAGCTGGGTTGTACCCTAAGGTCTGGAGACAGTTGTTCAAGTCATACAGAAGTATTTTGTCCATATTATGCCCATCCTGTCAGAAAAGGAAGATCTGCTGGGTTATTGATCAGCATGTTTCAAAAGTCTTCAGGCTCACTTAAATTGACCCTACTTCATTTTGCCCAATATTTCTTCCAGGCAGCTTAAGTTAACCTAACAACTTCTTCAGTGCCAAATAATGTGGATTTTCACATGTCTTTCGCTTCAACCACCACTACTCAAAGAAGCTGCCATTGATAAATAGCCACAGAAAAGTCTTATATCCCTTGCAAAGAATATATGGCCATTGTTTTCAGAAATGGTAATCCCACAGTGCTTTGGAACAGTCCATTGATATGCCAGTACCTTTCCCTACTCAGCTTCGAGGTAAAGACCAAGAAACAGTGGTACAAAGGAATGGAATAAACTGTTCCAGGAAGCCAATTGTATCCTGGGCTGCATCAAAAGAAGTGTGGCCAGCAGATCGAGGGAGATGATTGTCCCCCTCTACTCTGCTCTCATGAGACCCCACCTGGAGCACTGCATTAAGCCCTGAGGCCCCCAGCATAAGAAAGACATGGACCTGTTGGAGCGAGTCCAGAGGAGGACCACAAGGATGATCAGAGGGCTAGAGCACCTCTCCTGTGAAGACAGGCTGAGAGAGTTGGGGTTGTTCAGCCTGGAGAAGAAAAGGCTTGGGGAGACCTTATAGTGGCCTTCTAGTACCTAAAAAGGGCCTACAGGAAAGATGTGGTGGGACTCTTTATCAGGGAGTGTAGTGACAGGACAACGGGTAATGGCTTTAAACCAAAAGAGGGTAGAGTTAGCTTAGATATTAGGAAGAAATTCTTTACTCAGAGGGTGGTGAGGCACTGGTGCAGGTTGCCCAGAGAAGCTGTGGATGCCCCGTACCTGGAAGTGTTCAAGGCCAGGTTGGATGGGGCTTTGAGCAACCTGGTCTGGTGGAAGGTGTCCCTGCCCATGGCAGGGGGGTTGGAACTAGGTGATCCTTAAGGTACTTTCCAACCCAAACCATTCTATGTTTTTGCCTTCTGGGTGACTAAGGGGACAAGCAAATGATTTCAGATCGACACCCACAAATTCCATTTATTGTTCCCACAGTTTGACTACACTTTTGAACTCCTATTTCAGGTGAACGTGAGTCCATGAAAATATCAGGTGTGCCAGATAGTGAGGGCCCCAAAAAAACAAGGAAAGCTATTTGTATTGAGGCAACTTAAGATAGGACAAAACCCTGCAAATAGAAGATCGGAAGGTATTCTAATTGATTAAATATGCCTTCTGATTTTAGTGCTTTGTAAGGACCTCCTCATGCAGATACTGGAATTGCTCTTACGTGAGACAACTATATATCCCAGTGAAGATTTTTTAGCCTATACGATGTACCTGTCTTCATTAATGTATGTTGCATTAGTAGGGGAGAAAAACCACGCAGTTTGTACAGCCTCTCTTGGAGGGAAGAGTGATCCATATAGTAGTCAATCTTTCATTTCCCTCTGCTGACACAGGAAGATATGTCCAGGTTTCTCCAGACTTTACATCAGTGTCTTTTGAAAGGATTAAACATCTAATAAAGTCTAAGTAATTTGTGGAAGGCTTATGAGAGGGGAATGTTGAACTGCTAATCAGGATCTGGCAGATGTCATTTTTACCATAAGGTGCTAAACAAAAATCTTGCTTCTGAATTTTGAGGTAAGGAGCATGGTTTCAAAATCCAGATCCCCACATTGCAGCTTAGACAATTACTTTTTTTGGTGTTATCGTGTCTTGATGTCACTTGCTATGGTCTGTGCCATATGTTTTTTGCCTAATTTCTCTCTCTCTCTTTTTTTTTTTTTAAATCTTTTCTCCCAGAACAAACCCTTCCTGGGAACATATAAAAATAGCAACTACACATATCCAACTGTGGATCCCACCAATGAGCCAACAGAGGTAATTGTTGCACCTTTTGCTGCATCTTAGACGATCCATGCAAAACTGTCCCTGTTTGATGACTGTTAACACCATCCTGAGTTTATAAATGTGATAACCTGTTACCAATTTTCAGACAGGGAAGTCTATCTTGCATTGCATATGAATGAATGTTAAACTCTTATTTTTTTTTCCTAAAAGCCAGACAAAATTAATTGTATCAATTGGTGCAATTGTATCAAAATTGTTCTCTAGAGTAACTTGCCTGGGGTGCAGTGTTAACTCGTTCTAACAATAAAGGGAAGAGAACTTAGTCTCCTGGGTACCTAAATGATCTGAGGAAGGTTTGTATGTTCACTTCTTGAGCCACTGTACTTCCATTCGCTCGAGTAAGCTTAACCTGTAGAGGGCAGTCATCTTTACTTATTGGATTTGCTGCCAGCTGCAAAGCAGGTGATGGGGATCGGTCCTCAAAGGGATTCACTGTCCATGATGTTTGGGCAACTATAATGGGGTAGATTAAACAAACCGCAGAAACGATCTTTGTGTAGGACTTGAAGAAATGGGGCGGTGACTTGCTCTTGACAAATGGCTGCAGGCACACAGAGTTCCTGCAAGGGATGCTCTGCTTGGTGATTCAAGTGTGGTTGGAGATGGCAGTCAAAATGGACTGTGCTAGTTGGACGTACTGAGGGTCCTCATGCCTACCTAAATAATGAAAATCTCTGTGTGTCTTGAGGGTTGCAAAGAGCAACAGCTAATTTTGTTTCAGCAAGCCATAGTTTGTAATGTTGAAATGGGATTTTTTTTATCTGTAGAGCTAGAGTTATAATTTTAATGGGTAATTATTGCACTTACTGAATCTCAATTGCAATATCTTCTGAAGTGATAAAGGAAAGAAACAGTAGAGAGAGTAAAAGAACAGCTTCCTGTCTGATCTAAAAATAAGCCCAGCTGTCCTTTCTAGCTTCTGGAAGCAGCCTTTAACTATATGGTTGATAGTAGAGCCTATTGCACTATTACGTGGGAGAACAGGCGCATTTGTCTTGACTCCTTTTTTTTTTTTTTTTTTTTTTTTTTTTAAAAAAAAAAAACACTAACCATGCTTCCTGAAGGCCACTGGTCTGTGTAGTTTTTTTCTGAAAGGTAGAATTGTACAATCACAGAATAATTCAGGTTGGAAGGGAAGCTCAGGGCATCCCTAGTCCAACCTCCTGCATAAGCAGATATCTTTGCTCTTACAGACTGCCCATTACAACAATTACAGTCTTTTCCTCACCAATATTGTTGCTCACTACCAAAGAGCACGGGCAGCACATTCATCAGCTGCTTCTGCTGGTGAACCAAGATGTTCAGCAATGTGTGGTTGACTTGGTTTCATCAATGGTGGAATAAACATAATAGCTATAGTATCTCCTATAAACATATGGTAAAATCTAATTATTTAAAGGCTGACAGCTCTGTTTTCTGAAACTCCCGAGGCTTCAAAAAAAATTTTCTAAACTTTATATTCAGTGAAGCAAGCCCTTTTTGAAAGTTCCCAGGAAAAGAATAGCAAGGTACATGGGAAATAGTAATAATATAATAAATGAATATAACATAAATTTGCAGAGGGTTTTGTTGACTTTTGTTTTCTTTGTTTCTACATCTGGTATCTCTTTATATCATCATCTCTGATCCCACCTCCTAGATCAGGGACAAAATCTCCAGGCTGTTGAGGAAGGGAAAAAAAATATCCTTCTTATGGAACCCTTGTTGTAAGCAATATTTCTAGATGATATGTTTTGGCTTTGGCAAAAGGCTACTTTTGGCTAAAAAATGTCACGGAAAGTAATTAATGTTTGGACAGTGTTCCACAAAGAAGAGGAAAGACTCTGATCTTAAAGGTCTTTTCCAACCTAGAAGATTCTATGATTCTATGACTGAGCTATATAGGCATCAAACTAGGAACTATTTTTAATTTGGTTTTGCTCTTTACTGTACAAGTAAACCATATATGTATTCTATATTGTCTTCTAACAATAAGGTGACACAATTTAATAAACTGTCATTTCAGAATTGGGGCAGTGACCTGTCTTGTTCTGAACAGAGTCCATCCAGTCATGTCCCAACATCAGGTGAGAATGAATTCATAAGCTAAAATCCTGAATAGGAAAGATTTCGCCTTTTGTTTTTTTTTAAAAATAAGATCTTGAAACTGCAAATACTAGATAGAAAGTAAACAATAAAAGCTGATATATTTAGCTGCAAAACAGGAAAGTCCATCCTGCCATACACAGCAAGCTTTACAACATAACAGGGGTGCTCTCCGTGGATAAATACAATTACGTTTATCATATTCATATATCGTATATAGCAACATGGCAGATTAAAATTGCCTAGGTAGGTTAGTGGCTCAGCAAGTTTGACCTATCTGGTGAGCCTTGTCTGATAGGCAGCACAGTAGCAGTGCTGTACAAAACTGGAAGGTTTTATGGGCAGATTGCTAATGGGAAGTATTGATCTATAACTCAAACCTTAAAACTAAACCCTAAACATATGTGATCCATTTTCCTTTTTTTTTTTTTCCTAAGGTGACATGCATGAAAGCTGTTTTAAGGTCCATTTACCTCCTTGTTGGTTGAATACACTGTTGCAAGCAAATAGCAAGAAGTTATGCCTTTTGCCTAGTGGGTACATAGAACTTAAGGCTCGTTCTCCCTAAAAGTCTGTAAAAATACCATCAGTTTGGAAACAAAGACGTAGACCTTTATTCTGCTATTTATTCTGATAAATAGTATTTTGTGTCAGTTATCAATAATCATGCTTTTTTCTCCTACTCCTTTTCAGTACATGAGCTACAACCTGCTGACATCAAAGTCGTTGGAGCACTGGGAGATTCCCTGACTGTAAGTACTGTTGTATTCCCAGCTTTAGAATGAGAAAAGTAAGTGTTGATTTCTACTTACGTGCGTTCGTGTTAGGCACCATCAGATAGAAAGCAAAGTGCTTTGGCTTGGCAAAGCAAAGCTCATCTACCTGTGCCCCTTTGCGAAGAAATAGCCTGAAGGGATCTGAGTGACACTGGCAGTTGTGTAATCCAGTGATGAATAATTCATGCCAGAACAGAAACGGGATCACATTCTCTATTGCACAGAATTTATTCACATATTTTTGAAAAGGAAGATGTCTGCCTCATAGCAATAGTATTTTCTGTCGTAAGAACAAGCAATAGGCATTTTTCGTGCAATGAGAGGTCTTGACAAAAATTCCTATGGAAATAACTGATAGCAGACCAAAGTGCTTCTCACTTGAGATAATTCTGACATTTCAGTATATCAGAATTTTGCTTTCAGATGTTGCTTCCTGGGTTAGGCACCTTTCAGTTAAAACTATGATGTATATCATGTACCAAGAAATGCAAACTGAAAAGAGAAGAATTGTCACAGAAAAAGAAAGGCCCCAGAAAAGAATGCCAGGGAATAGTGCAGATCTGTTTTTGAGGCTAAGGTTTCGAGAAAGAGTTCCACAGCACTACAGAATTATTCTGGCATGGGATGAAGGCAAATATTGGTGTCAACATGAATTGTAACTCCTGAGCTAAACCAGTGCTCATTCTAGCAGCTTCAGTTCCTGTAGAGTTCAGAAGGAACTGAATGGACTGAAGCCCTCAAATGATCAGGCTTATTGACAGGCAGGTGTGCATGTCTTCACCTCCTCATTAGCTCTGAAAACTGATTTTGCTGTACCTGATGTAATCCTGGCTTCCTGCTTGCTGAGCTTTGAGCTTTTCTTAGAGGACCTCAGTAATGACCCTGCAAACCTCCCTCCTATCCATTGCTATAACACTTAAAATTAGTTGCTTGATTTCCTCCACCTAGTGCACACATCTCTTCTTTAAATTTTCATTCTTTCAGTGCATGAAATTTCTCAGAGATCCCTAGTAATAAGGGCCAGACACTGACGCTTGAGGTCTTTGTCTCAACAGCTGAGCAAGGCAATTTTTCATACTGCCATTATTCATGCGGTTCTTATTAGTTGCCATTGCTACAGTAAGGTGTGAGTTTTTTATAGGAAGTAGCGCTGGCTGGGGCTAGGGTGTGTGTGTGTGTGGATAGAGTATTCCTCACACACTTGCGCATACACGCATCTGCACACAAAAAGTCTAGTATAGCCAGCCACAACACGTTTTGTACTTCATAACCATCCCTGGTACAGAGGGACTGCAGCAAAGATCTGTCTTGGTCCACTAAGGCATTGATTTTTTTATTTTTATTTTTTTCCTCCTGGTGTTCACACTGCAGGAAGACTGTTCGCAGTCTAGATGCAGTTGGAGATTAATGAAACATTGAACAATTTAGTCATGTCACTGGCTGGAATGCATCTGTCCAACTTCTCAGCACCAGTGCACAGTGAAAACAGCAGATATGCCAACACACTTATCTGTATTGGCAAAAAAAGAACCTGCCTACACCTCACTAAGTCTGTGTGTTAGACTAGCAGACTGGGTCCCAGCAGAGAAAAGTGGGTTTTGCACCAAAGATTTGTTTTCTTGGCAGATCAAAAACCAGCTCCTCTACTGATTTATTTACAGCTAAAACTGGCTGGGAATTATTCATCATTGTTTTTCCCTGGATTATTAAGTCTCTCAAAATCAGCTTTCTTCAGGAAATGCCAGAATGAAGCATTTTCTATCAGAAAAATCCACATAAATAGAAAGCTGTAGATGTTAATCTGGTTCCCCTAGGGTTGCTGAAACTAATATTAGAGTTGTAGTTCCAAAGCCATATGTCTTTGACCTTACAGTCTGATGCCATCTGGCTGGACTATATCTCCTCTGATGCTCCAAGATCTATTGTCTAGATGAGCTGCTTTTGTATATGAGGAGAAGGCCATGAATTTGAAGCATGGGAGATGCAGGGTTGATGGGGGCTGGTATACGCTTGTGAATAAGAACACGGAACACTTATGTTGTAACGGAGATATTGAAAAAGCTTGGCTGGATGCAGAATAGTGTTACGAAAATTCTTCAGCACTTTCAAATCACATTGTCTGTCCTAACTAAACTCGTAGCACCTTTTTCTTCTAGTATGTTATAAATGATTCTTTCCATCCTTTCCAGACTGCAGTAGGAGCCTATGCAACTGACCTGCAAACTGACTGGAGGGGACGTTCCTGGAGGTAAAAATGTTCAGTTTTCTCTCTGGCATTTTTGTCCACAGACACAGTTATGTATGGGTCACGTGGCTGTGTAGTTACATACTGAAGAAGATGGGAATGAGATATCCCAAACAAAGGGGTGTGCTGCCACACTTGTAGTAGCTAAATTCTACTCCTATCAAAACAATTTCTCCCTGCAGAGAGTAAATATAGGGGTAGGATGCTGAGAACAGGTATTACTGGGTAAGGACTTGAGGGAGTCAGAACTGAAACAGAAAAGGAGTGATTTTTGTGGTGGTGTTTTTTTTGATTGCTTGTTTTTTAAACCAGACCCGACTGCTACCAGCAGGGTCCTGTGCCCCTGTCTGGCAGTACTAGATTATTAATATGAGTAAATTCTTTCAGCCTCCTACTAGTCCCTCTGGGATTTATTCAAAATATTGCTGCTGCTGTTGTGATTATCTAATACTGTCTACCGCTAGAGAATCTGTGTGGATTGGTATGAACATGGTGAGAACACCACATGTACATTCAGTGAAGATGTCCAAAAATATATTTGCAATTCCAAAGTGGGCAATAACACTATATGTTAGATTGGGTATGAATGTCAATGTCCTAACTAGGGTGGAAAGAAACCGCCTGTTTCACGTGGGCAGAAGTATGTATGGTAGATAAGCACGTGCATGTTTATACTCTTTTATTCATCTTTCTTTTCTCCACTCTACCCCCACCCCAAATGTATATGCAAGCATAGATGTGTCCAGAAGGGTCTGACAGAGGTGGTATAAGAATTTATTGGCTATGTACACAGATATTTGTTTGAATGGTAGAGGCAGAGGCTTTTTTCATAATCAACATTGTGGAATCCCAAATAGGTAGTTAATGAGCATTTAGTGCAGTCTCTTTACTATGCATAACTGCACACAAATGTAGTTTCAGCAAGGTCCCATGGAGCAACTTTGGTGACGAAAAATGCCTTTCTGTGATGGCTATCCCAGCATGTCCATATGAAAAATTAATTCTCCCAGTATGCTCTATTCCTAGTTTGTAGGCATAGTTTCTACTTTTAGCTGAAACCCTGCTTGATTTAATCTGAAATCTCCTTTCAGTATTTTCCCTGAATTCCTACTTGTCCTGTGGTTTATATTCTTAGTTCTGTTTGAGGTTAGTCCTTGTACCTTCCTGGGCTGCTACAGCAACGTATGGTGACAATAAGATAGATGGTTGCAGAACTAATCCTACTTGGTGATTCTGTTCTTTCCCTTTGTAGTATTGGAGGTGACGGGACCCTCGAGACCCGAACTACTTTACCCAGTGAGTATCCTGGAAAACCAGTTTGAGTGAAAGGAAAGGCAAGTTATTACTCTGAAAGTAGTCCAGGTAGATGCTAGGAAACATCTGGAAATGATCACACTTTCCTCCCAAACTGTTGGCGGATGCCCATCTATTGTGGATATGAGCAGTTCATGAGAGTCACAGCTGAAACCCAGACCGACCTTCCTAGCTGTAAAGCTGATTCAGCCCCTCCACATCACAGGATCTGCATGCAACTGTTGCATCCTTTTGACAGGGATGATGATGAGTAAATGTACTGAAGGTGTCAGAAGTTCATGACAGATCTGTTCCTTCTTTATTTCATCTTGTGCTTTCCAATGACCGATTGTAATGGTTGTGGGCAAATGAAGAGTTATGAACCAATTAGCGATTCATTCAGAAAAGATTGTTGATAGGGTTGTGGTTTCCTGGTGATTTCTCCCAATGATTTCAAGTTGGTAGATTGCACTGAAAAAATCTAAAAATACTATAAATTTCTTGTCTTGGCATTCTGTGTAACTGGTCCCTGTAGTTGCCATAGAAACCACTAAGTGGTCAGTGTGACTATAAATTAGAGGGGAATTGGTTCACAGTGGTTCATCTATTTGTATGTGATCCAAGCTCTGGAGCAGTTTGAAAATACCTGACATTGTTGGTAATAAGATCTGATATGTAACATGAACATCATGTTTAAGGAAAAATAGAAAATACATTTCATTATGTATACAGCATTGTGAGACTATAAAGAGGTTTTAGACAGCACTACAGACACAGTAACAATAATAGTTTTCAGGCATCATGCTTCACCACTGAGGGTTTCACTGAAGCCCATAAATGTGAACAGAATTCACTTCTCTGCAATAAATATTATCTTAATGGGTAGCTGGAGGACAGGGAGGTAGAAAGCCATATTTGGAGCATCTGCTCCTGTTACATGAAGGAAAGTAACCATAATTACTCTGGCACTCATGCTCAAGAACGGTGAGTTCCCTGGGACCTGTGTGACTTCAGGGTTGCCAGGCCCTGGCTCCTCAAGGCCACTAGGAGAAATAGTTGTTGTACTGAAGTTTGCACAGTCGCTGAAGTCTCCAAGGCAGGTATGTCTATAGCAACAATGCCAGTTGTACTGTAGATGCTTAAACATTGTGTCTTCTCTTTTTAAGATATCTTGAAAAAGTTCAGTCCAAACATCTTTGGCTTCTCCACGGGTAACACTAAGGAAACAGCTGGATTCAATGCTGCAGAGAGAGGTGCCACTGCACGGTAAGTGCAATTGCAGCCAGAAGAGGGCAAAGCGGGTAGAAGAGAACTGATGGACTGGCAGATTATCTTTCAACTGCATGTTAAGATTGAGTTAATACTGATCTACTTGTACTGCGCATGTTTCTGTGGTCTGATTACTGATTATATACTTTTTTAATTCAGTATTTGGGGATTTAATTTTTAAAATCTCTAAATTAGAGATGGAGAGAAACTCCCTTTCTTCATTTGACCTCTACGCAGAATTTCTGAGCCAATGCTTTAGTTATGTTTCTAATTCTGTTGGTACCTTTTTCTGCCCAGCCTTCATTATGCAGCTCCCTGATTCACTCTTGGGCCATGTTTGTAATGAGAAAAAGTTCATGACCATCTCTGTTATTTCTTGATTTCTGGGAAACGTGCCTCAAACTAACAAACAGAGGCCTACTACTACCCTAATGGCATTAAAAACTATCCTCATTTGCAGTGCAAAGAAAAAGAACCGAGTGAGCAGCTGAGAATTGATTTTTTTTTTTTCTTCTTGAAGGAAAACTCCACTATTCTGTTAAGAACCAAAATATATGAGTTTGTATTACATACACTGTGCCTGCTGTATGTATACTCATGGAATTTGTTTCCAAGACTTTCTGTGACATCTTTAACAGTCATTAAATTTAATGCAAGAGAGTTTCAGGGTAGCCAGCAAAGCCTATGTAGCTACTAAATACTTCATGGCTGCCCTGAGAAAAGGCTCAGCACAGTCGATATGTTTCTGGGAGTGCAAATAATGTAGCCCGATTTATGTAGCTGCTGGAAATAGGCAGGGCTCAAGGATAGTCACATCCTAATATATCAGGAGCTCAAGTCTCCAGCTGGTGTCTCAGCATGGCTTATGCTTTGCTCTCTGGGTGTTGCATCCTGCCCACAGCTGAGCTGGGACTCTCCAGCCTGATGATTCCACAGTATAAGCAATATCCTCCAGCATTACAATAAGCTGTAGGAATTGAAGGGCACGTCAGGAAAGCTGGTTAGGTGCCCAGCTTCTGTGTAAGCACCAAACTTCCCCCACTGAATTTCAGAAGGAGTTATGCAGCTAAATGTCTCTGCATATCTGGACATTAGTGTTTTTCTCCAAACAAAATGCACTTAAGCCAACTCTGAGATGGGAAGAATCCATCCCAGTTGCCTGCCGCTTGGCAGCCATCCTTGCTGAAGCCTTTTTAGATCAGATTATTTGTGCAACTGCTGGTGCTCTTTGTTCCTCTCTCTGTTTGCTCTTCCATTTGAGGCATCACTTTGTACTGATTTCTGCTACTCCTGAAGTTCCCTGAAATGAGGACTGGGAGAGCAAAATGGTGGTGTGCTTTCAAAGCATGTATCAAAAATGCTTCTGTCCTCTCTCCACAGCAATATGTCAGCCCAGGCACATGAGTTGGTGGAGCTAATGAGGAGCAGCTCGGTAAGTGGATTGTTCCTCAGAAACATCATGGTTGGGAATTCAGGCTGCCCCTCAGTGCTCCCATGGTCTCTGGGAGATGACTAACTGATGGGAAGTTTAAGCAGTGAAGAGTGCTTTAATGCTGAAAGAAAAATACGTGTCCTTGTCTCTGGTGTGTTTTCCAAGACAAGTATGCTGGGGTGAGTCATTACCATTAGGAGATTAAAATTTACCTATGCAAATCCACACAGGTAGTGTGCAAACACACAGGCCAGAGACTAAGGTAAGGTGTGGTGCATCCAGGAGTTATAGGCATAGTGGTGGGGAAAAGGGAGGGGATCTGGAGGCCTGGGGAGATCACAGGACTTTATAGGTGAGCAGCGGCATTCAAAGTGGACCTCATAAAGGCTAAGTTGCTGGATCAGGGGCCTGATGACCAACATGAATCGTGTTCTTTGCTCTGAGTATGGGTCCAGGGAACAGCAATAGTGGGAAGGGGGACAAACAAAATCTTCCCAGGAGATTAGGCCCTCTGAAACTCTGGTCCTGAACAGGCAAGTGATTAATTGGTGGCCAAAATCCTCAGGGTGGGGTGGAATCCCTGCCATGCCACAAGCTTTTAGGGAACTGGTAGGGGATCAGTGTTGTGGACCAACCTGCTGTTGCTGCTCTGCTGAGGGCTGCAAAGTGCACCAAAAGGGCAGCTCACTTTCAACAGAACGGATGTGCTGCAGTTTGAGGTGTAGGGGGGAAATGTGGGAGAAAGCTGAGGCTGCCTTGCTCCAAGTGTGGGCTGAATTTGTCTGAGTGGCTGACTGGGTGTGATTTGTTGCTTCAGAGAGTGCCCTGTAAGGGAATAGGAGTGCCTAATGCTCCTTGGCTCAGGCTGAATGGGAAAGGAAGGTACTGAATAAGCAAGATTTAAAGCATGTGTCTCTGTGTGCCAGCACTCCTGATGGATGCTGCATGCTAGCCCCACTGTCAGTTACTCTGCGTTACCAATTGTTTGGCAGAGTGAAGGGAGCTGGCGTGGCTCTTCAGTAAAATAGTACACAGCTGTAGATCTTTGTTTATTCACTGCTATTTATGCATCTTTAAAAAGAAGGGGGAAAAGTCCCTGCCACACTTTGCCTCTTTGTGAAAAGCTTTCTGAGCAAAGTGTTGGTTAAGGAGGAGAATTCAGACCTGCGGGTGATTCCCAGGCCCTTCCTCTATTTGTGGGATCCTTTCGCAGATGTTTGTTATGTAAATGCCCCGCTCTAAAAATAGTTGCCTTTGATTCCTTTCTTTGTACTGAACGCTACAAAATGTTTTGATGAGATCCAGCTCTCAGCAGCGCCTATTGTTAGCTTGTGGTGACGTGGATGCTGCAGCTGCCCTTATATGAGCTCAGTGAAGTCACCGGCCTCCTGGACTCTTCTATTTTAATCTGCTGTCTGTTCCCTGGGGCACCCCTCTCCTCCCCTCCTGGCCGTGGGGGCAATGCTTGCCCAGCTGGCAGGGAGCCCCAGCAGCTCCAGCTCCCCAGCTCCTGTGAGTCACTCCAGCATCCCCTCCCACGACTCTTTGTCCCCACACTGCCCACAGTGCTTGGCCACTGCTGGCAAACATCCCCTCTCTGTCTCTGGCTGAAGCTGGTATCTATTTCAGCATGCTTACTGCCACAGACGCACATCTCTGTGCTCAGCTACCCTGACAGTTCTCTTCTGCTGAAGGGGATTTCGTTACAAAAACCAAGGTGATTGCAGCTAGACTTGCAAACAGTTCTCACTTAATCCCAGACAGATGCTTTTCTGCTGCTGTCTTAACTCAGCACACCTCTTTTCAGCTGTGCTGTCTGTACCCCCTTTAGCCCCATCTATAAATGTTACCTATACGTGCCTAAGCAACAGATGCTGAAATCTGTTTATTTTATGTGCCACTAGAAAATTAACTTCAAGGAGGACTGGAAGCTGATCACTATCCTCGTTGGAGGCAATGACCTCTGTCAATACTGCTTGGATAAGGTTTGTATCTCTGAAGCAGGCATGCTTGTTTGGGCACTTGGCAGGTGACCAGCCCTGGAAATTTAACCTTTCTCTCTCTCTGTGAGCAAAAGCTTCTCTTTGTTTAAAAAGCACTTAGGACTACTGTTCCTTTCATCTGTATTGTATCAGAAAAAAGTGCACAGCTTTTAATTTGGGGGCACTGAAACTCTGGAGCAATGCGTTATTTAAGAACCAGCAATCTGCCCCATATTGAACAAAACAAAGTATAAACTGAAGAGCTCTTCCAGCACAACTGGACAAAGCAATCAAAACAGTGTGGTGTCTTAGGCATGTTGTTATGGGGACACAAGTAAAGCTTTATTCTGGAAAGTGTCTCCATGCAGTAATTATTGGGGATGCCTGTTTCTTGCTTCAGAGTGACACCAAATGAAATAACATCAATTTATAGTGAAAAAAGATGTCTTATCTAGCTGTCAGTGGTCATCCCCTCTGAAAAGGTTCCTATAGCACAGACTGTGAAGGCCTGGACCCCAGCTCATTGAAATAACAGGGGATTATTCTCCCAGTTTTGGTCTGTTTCCTTCAGAGACCGCTGTATGCCTTCTTTGCCCCCGTGGCTGCACCTCTATAATTACAGTCACAGTCATTTTGCCTATGGGTTTTGTGGGGCTTGGCTGCCTCCATATCATTTTCCCCAGACTGGCAGTTAAAAAAACAAACAACAACAACAAATGAAACAAAACAAACAAAACACCAACAACCAAAATGCAAAACAAACAAACCAAGAAATATATTGCTCTGTTCATAAGCCAAAATAGTCTGGTCTGGGTCCCATGAAAAACAACATGAAATCCAGAGACGTTGTTTATGGAGTCATGAATCAGGCAAAGACTCTGCCAAGAACTATTATATACCTCTGGATTTTATGCAGAGACTAAGTGAATATGTTAGTGCCATGGAAACACAAGCACTGTACAACCTGTGCGCACGTGGCGATAAACCTCTTGTTCCAAAAATGTATCTGCCATCAAAAGCAAAAAGGAACATTGAGTTGGTATATCTTCCCATGGACCACCTTGCTACTAGAGAGTCTGTGGACTCGTTTGTTCAGATGAAACAGTTAAGCTTCTTAGTTACTGAAAAAAGACCCATCTAATTTTATTTTATTTTTTAATTACATAGGAAACCTATTCAGTGCAAAACTATGTAAAGCACCTTCAAGACACTCTGGATATTTTCTATGACAAGGTAAGCTTTTAAGATACACTAGCAAGCAACGTTCCTGGCAAGCACCCTGGTGTTTTTCTCAGCTCTGATAGACTTTGTGATTACGTTTCATACAAGGTTATCTTCTAAATAGCTGGAGTCATAATGCAGCACTGAGGAGCAGTCTGACAACACTGTTAGACAATGCTCTGAGACAGTGGGCTGCAGTTACAGGAAAACTACGTTCCATGGTGTTTTTGCCGTGGACCAAACATATCACAGCCCTACTGCCAGTTCTGATGGCTAAACCAACTGTGCAAAGCTTCATTTACCCTAGAGAAAATGAAAATGCCCCAGGGAGCGAAGCAGCATTTCAGCCAGTTTGTAGTAGCTGCCAGGAATTTTTTGGCTGACATCCACCATATGTCTCCCTCCCCCTCCCTGTATACATTACCCTTGCACATGCCGTTGGTTGCAGTCAGTGCAATTTGCACTGACTCACTGACCTACGGATGGCACTTCTTTCTCACTTTGTAGTGGTATCATGTTCTCTGACTCGGTATGTCTGTTTATTATAATCCCTGCAGCTTCCAAGAGTCTTTGTCAACATGGTGGAGATACTAGAGATTTCTGGACTGCGTCAGATCGCAGCAAGCTCTTCGGAGTGTGCTCTGATAGGAAAGTAAGTGAGCAAAACAGGTCTTCACCTCTAAAGTGCTTGTTTTTTTGGGGGTGTTTTTGGGTGATCTTGTTTTGTTTTGTTTTCTTTTTTCTTTTTTTTTGATCAATCTAAATTGCTGCTACAGTAAGATAGCCACATTGAGCTTTCTAAGCTACTTTTATTGCTGCCTTTACATGAATGCACTAGTTCGCATTGACTTTCTATTCTTCCAGTACTTCAGCTAAAGGCATGTACCTGTAGATCGCAGTCAGTCATCACTTGTAGCTCTAAGGCAGAATATCATGGCACAAGTCACCACACAATTGCCATACAACTGAACTTCAAAGCCTTTTTCACCTAGCCATTCACTGCTCAGCAGCTCAGGCTGACATCCCCGATGCCTCTCCTTTGTATTCGGTGCTGCATCACATATGGTGCAGGTTGTGCTGCAGACTGCAGAATGCACGACTGGGAGTTGCTTTACTCGCCACATTGAGGAGACCAAAATCTTAACTTAAAGAAGATTGAGGGAATTGTTTTAGAAACTAGTAGTGCCTTCAGAGGAGTCGGCATGGACATAAAAAGGCTCTTTAGCCTAGCAGAGAAAGGTATAACAAAGACCAGTGGTTGGAAGCTGAAGCCTAATGAATTCAAATGAAGTAACGCACAGATTTTTAATAATAGAAATGATAAACTGCTGGAACACACTAGAAGGGAAATTAGTGAATTGACTGTCTTGCTTGCTGTTTTCATACTAATTCCAGGCACCTTCTTAGAGGATGCATTTCAGTGAAGCACAAGTTATTACCTCTTGATATAGGGGTGACAGAATGAAACAAAGTGGTCTGAGGAGTCAGATCACATGAACAATTTGACTTTTCTACATCTACACCCCCGGATTTCTGATTTTCTGCTGTATGTCTATATGTAGAGTTTTTTTAATTTGAAAACGTGTGATATGCTGCTAATGTGTGGCATAACAAGTGCATTTGTATCTGACTTTCAAGAGCTGTGAATCCTGTAGCTCTTACTGGCTGTGACAGGTGTTCACTGAAAATGAAGTCAATAAGGATGTTTTTTTCTGAAGCATCTCTAAGTCAACAAGGAGGCTCTCTCTATGCACGTAAACTTTGAGGAGCTATTCTGAGCTTCTCGAACCAGACACATTGCTGAAGCACTGCATAGACTGCTCTGGGTTGGCTTTTAATTTTAGTATTTCTTTCATTGAAGGAATATTTGCCCATGTTTCTTAAACCCCAAGGAAAACTCTTCTGAACTACAAGAAATTAAGAGAGTTAACAGAGATTTTCAGGTAACACCTTGATTCTGTAACTGGTCATCTTCAATTCTGTTTCTTTTTATATCTCTTCCTTCACTCCGCTTCCTCTCACATGCATCTTCAGAAGAACTGAGAGGGGTGACTGGGAAACAGCTTGGCTACAGTTTAATTAAACCCCTAGCCTGCTAGCTGGTTAGCAGCAGTGCAAGACTTTCCTGCCTTATGATTTGAGCTTGGTTCTGAGCTGGCAGCAGATTGAAACCGGTTCTGTTTCCAGTTGCTGTTTGGACAGCTGAAAGAAGTTACTGGTGATGGTTGTTTTGTTGATATAAGTCTGTTATGAATCCAATGAATAGCTCGCATGAATTAACATGCCACTGCAAGGATGACAAATTACCTTGCGTCAGCTGTATTGCTGTAACTCTTAGCAAAGAAAATGAACTAAACTAACCTGATCTTCCTTTCTTTTGCCATGGGCTGAGAGTTAGCACACAGATAGCTTACCATGGTTCAGCTTGTTATCTGAGAGTAACTTTTCATAGCCTCAGGCTTAAGATTCACTCAAATTTAACAAGAGTTGTAAGTAGCCATTGGAGCAGAAGATTTTTCTATCATTCCTATGAATACAGGGATTGCTCTTATCAGATCACAGTCCTCCATTCTGTCTCTCACAGTAGACGTTGTCTGATGAATCTGACAATGCTCAAAAGGTGCATCTTGGAAAACATTTTTATAAACTTCTTCAGGGGGATGCTTTTCTTAACTAAGGGAGTGGGGCAAGGACTGTTTTGAGATATGACCAGGAGTCTTAGAGTTTATTCCCATAAGCTGGCAAGTAATAATAAGATGTTTTTATTATCTTATGAATGTCTGTGCCCATAGTTTTCAAAAGTAGTGGATGATTTTCAATGCTTATGTTTTATTTCACTTCAAGCACACCTTTCTGAAAAATCAAGCATGCTTCGAATGTCTCAAGTTGGCATTCTGAACTCATCTGTCACTTCTAAAAATTTTGGCCTTAATCTTTTTTTCTAATTCTCTATAAACTTTAATCTTCTTGTGCTTGTGAAGCACTGATTTCAATAAGGAAGGTATGAACTACATTTTTCCCCCAAATTAAGCAACTTTACATTTCAAATTATCCTAGCTTCTTTGCATTTTCCTCGTAAAAATCTCTTCCAAATTTTCTTTGCCATTCTCTGGACTGCTTAAAACTATTCAGCTGGATTTGTACTAATAAGTTATGCTTACCTACATTGAAAGAAATGTAATATGCATGTTTTTACGATAGCTGATACATGGTAGATGAGCCTTGCAAGTTAGTTTTCTGTTTCCAACTGTGCAACTCCATACAGGCTGAAGCCTTGCAGCTGGTCAACAGTGGTCGGTACGAACAGCGTGAGGACTTCGCAGTTGTTGTGCAGCCATTTTTCCGAAACACCTTGCTGCCCCTGGATAGCGTGAGTCCCATTTTTCTTTCCCATCATGCAAGGACCGGTATCTTGATTTCTCTAAGTCAGTAAGATCAATGAGGTAAGGACTGTGTTTTCTTTCTTTGCACAGTCTTGTGGCACAGGGTGGAATCTGCCATAAGAGTGGCAGAGGAGAAGACAGGAAAGACTGTGCTGCCTGTGGATCAAAAATAGCTTTGGGAAACATTTGCAGTGGGCACTAGACACCTAGGCATCCTCTGGCTTCATCTGAACTGCTTGTGTCCCCCTTTGCTTCTGCTGTTGGAGGGCTTGGTTGGCTTTCCCCATAATTTTCTTCCAATTTAGGTTATTGAATATATTCAGGTTTCCTTCACATGGAAACTGGCACTTGGGGAAGATGCTGTATGCCTGGCTCACCCAAGGCTGGAAACAGGAAGCAGCCTTTGAAGACAAAGGCTGATTCTCCCTCCTTTTCTCCAGCTCTAGCATTACAGAGATGGAGATAAGGATGCAAATAGTGGTAGTGTAGTAAAGGATACAAATTCTCAGCATGAATCTTGGTCAAAACTACTCAGTTTTGCATAATAGTCATCCTTTTGTCATATCATCTCTATTTTGTTCTTCCAGCCTTCAAGTTCAAAGAATGGTTACCATTTTGACAGTGATAAGGCATATCTTCCCTAAGACAGACATTTGCCTCAGCTGGATAAACCCAGAGTTTTTGATGTTTCCTGAAATTCAGCACAAATTTCAACACCTGAAAGATTCCAAGCCTAAGTCTGAACTGTGGAAGTTTAACAAGCAAAAATAAGCAACCAGTTTTTTATCAATTCTGTTCAAGGTGGAGCATGGGTCAATGGGTCTACATAAAAGCTGTGGCTATTGTTTTAATGACAAGCCTAGATTTGTTATAGAAATTGCAGTGTACAGTTGAGTAGGATGCATTACACAAAAGATCTCATGATGCAGTAATCTGCCCACAGTTCAGAGCACCTAACTTTATCTGCATTATCAAATTATGAGCGTATTGCCTTTAGGAAGATACCAAAATTGTGAAGGGCTGTGGCAAGTACAATGCACTTTTAGATACAATATGCCAGGTCTCAAAGCTTGAGATATGCTTAGAATTTTATTTTTCTTTTATTTCAGAATGGCAAGCCAGATCTGAGTTTCTTTGCTGCAGACTGCTTTCATTTCAGTGAAAAAGGCTATGCTGAGATGGCTATGGCTCTCTGGAATAACATGGTAAGAGGCAATGAAGTAGATCCCTATGAGTTTGTGGCAGGAGTTCCAACAAAAGGTCATGAGAAAGGTGTCTGAAACAAAACAGTAAGCATATCAATTTTATTTTTTGCTAACAAGAGGAGGACTACTGAACTCTGAGATCAGTCTGTCTGCATTGCTTGGGAACACAACCCAAAGCAATCTTGTTGCATAAAACAGTATAAGCCTTTGCTCATTCAAAATGAGAAACCCTGAGAGTTTCAATGTACTCTGAAGAAAAATTCCCTTCTGATTTTGTAATTAATATGTATTAAAGCGAAAATCAGTCCAGTTAAACATACAGTCCTGTAGCTTCCTGAAAATGTCTGTTGAGTGAGCTTGCCTTTCTTCAGTGAAGTCTGTTAGATTTATTATGAAAACATGAGTGATCAAATTTTTGCTGCCATTAATAGTGTGGACGTGTTCTACCACCCACCCTAATATCTGAGGCAGTTCTAGTAGAGTCACTGAAGCTAATGGAAGACTGAAATCACACCTATGATTCCTCTATTTGCAGTTACATTCCTTCTGTTGTTTTGGGGGAAACGATAACTTTTGAATCTGTGCTGGCACAGTGTGTAAGAGACATATGCTGGAATTGATAACTCCAAGGTAACAGCCACTTTTGGCTATGTTGTTTCCCATAGTGGAAGGAAGACTATGACATTTTCATGCCACAGTGACATTTCCTCCTCTTGTCTCATAAACACCAGTTCCCAAACACATTGTGCAAGCAGAAATGCTGTATACTCATTTGTGCAAGAAACAGGCACAAATGGAGGAGAATTTCTTTTCAGTTTAAGTTTAAGCAAGGTAAGAAACTTACAACATACTCCAGAATGAACTTCAGTACAAGGACTGGGATATCCAGGGCAGAAATCTATGTAGTTGCCCAGTATAGCATATGAGCTATAGGTCCAGGGTTATAGAAAATAGTGCATGCACTTCTGTTGAATAATTTATTTGTGCACACACCGCAAATCTACCTGTTTTTCAGTGTCAGGCTTCACTGTCTGGGACTCCAGATGATGGCAGCTTGGTAGGCTTCATTGTGCGGTAGCTCTAACAGGGATAACACCCTGTTAGACACCCTGGCCAAGAAACCCCTGGCAAATGTAAACATTCAAATTTTGCATGGCTGCAAGTCCAAGAAGAAAGAGGCAGTACCTGGGCATATGGTAGCCTTAAATTGGGTTTGTTGCCACGTGGTGTTCCTGTTAGCCATTACTCATTCCTGAATCACGATCAGTCCTTTTTCTATGCCACTGGAGTTTTATTCTGTCCAGGCTGTCACTCATTTCCTACGCACATAAGAATATTGATACAGCTTTCTACTGGGTAGTGGGGATTGGATTCTTACTAATGCAAAGCACAACTATTCACTTCCATACAGCTCTGTTGATTCATGTTGATTGGACTAATTCCTAGTTAAATCTAGTTCTTGTAACACATCCCTGATTTTCACTTGTTGTCCATATCCAGAGAGGTTGTGCAAGTTTACTGTAAGACTGTATTGTTTTCCTGTTCCCTGAAAAGCTCAGCAAGCAGTAGGCTTATGGCCAAATGACATGGATTCTTGTCAGTACACACAAAGGGCCAGACTGTGCCTGGCCACTGCGTGGGTATGCAGGGATGAGGATGGCTTAAGGAGCTTCTCCCTCACCCTGATGTTCTCTGTCCTTCCAGCCTCATGCAAACCAAAGCATGCTCCTGCTCTCTGAAGTCAGAAAGTTCTGTAATCTTAACAAGCCCCCACTGGTCCCAAATCTACCTCTTCAGTCCCCTGGTCCAGGAGAAGAACACACAGCATGTTTAGCTTGTGTTATGCCTCCATATTTGCTACATGCTCTTACAGGAGCTGTGTGTTTCTTCCAGAACTGTCCTGTACACTCACGGACTTGAGGATGCTGTCAAATTCAGAGCTCAGAAGCTAACGCTCCTGAAGTACAGATCACATAGAGTTGAAGTAAAAAAGGCTGGCTACAGAATTTTGCACCTTATCATCCTTTGCCTGCTCTGTGACAGACTCCTTACCAAGTGGTCTGGCATGGGAAGTGTTACAATTATCTACAAATAACCAGTCAGACTGCAGACAGAATGCTACAGGAAATAAGCCACATATCTTACAAATAATCACATCAGAATTTGAGCTGTTCCTTTTAAGATGCAATAAAACTACCAAATTCAGTCTCTGTAACATTAACTAGCAGGCAAGCCAAATGATTAGGGCCCATATGAGTCCAGAAGGACCCCATGACAATCAGCAAAACCTGACAGTCTTGTTTGCTTGTCATCTTCTCTGCATTTCTTAGCTTTCTTCCCTTCTCCAGTCATATTTTTAATACATGAGGCACCAGCTTCTGCATCTTGCATTGGTTCATCTCTGTCCTTTAATTTTTTCCAGTCTCTATTTCTATTTTGTATTACCAAACTAGAGAAAGTATTCCCAGTGTTTCCATACGGGAATCTTATTAGTTAGAATTTTTTCTCCACACTGTGTTTGGTTTGTGAGAGTATTGTTTCTCTCCAGCATACAGCTGACACTTTAATTACTTGAGGACAGTAGATGCATGCATACATAGCAGCAGAAGCAACAGCAGTCCTCTGCACTGTATTCCCAGAAGCGTTGGATGACAATTCTGCAGTTCTCTATGGGCCAGTCCTCAAGTCCTTACTTTGGGCATGTCCATACACAGTTGTAAACACTTCAGTTAACGAGTAGAGGCTTGATCAGTCATGTTAGCTTAACTATGGTAACGGATGGTATGTGCAGTCCTAGCCAACCACAAATGCTGTGCCATTAGCCTGGACATATTTTATTTTGCATTTGAAATGGACTCGGAGTGAGCCTATGTTCAGTTAACGCAGCTTAGCTGACAACTGATGATATAAAAGGCTTTATTTAATTCACTTCTTGCAATCTTGTGAACTTAGCCTTAGCTAAAACTCCCAGGGAATTACTTGTCAGAGTGAAGACTGCAAAGGTTGCTACTGTCTCATCCCGTCTCTGTAACTCTACATCATTTCTGAAGCTGCTTCCATCATCATGATACCTAAGCATCTTTCTTTCAACATAGTGCTAAGTAACGTGACTAACATCTATCATGTGATTTTTTTTTTTTTCTTTGTGGTTTATACTGTCATTTGAGATGTATGTGGGAGAACTGGGTGTATAGTGAACCACTTTGTTTTAGCAGAATATTTAAAGTATGTGGTAGTCAGAGTTATTTTCTCCTTCACTCAGTGCAAAAGGAGGAAAGGCTTCCCCTGTTCCTTGCTTCCCGAGGGAGTTTTTCTGCAGACAGTACATCAGGTTCTCAATGTCTTTAG
Organism: Anseranas semipalmata; assembly: GCA_013399115.1. Taxonomy (NCBI): domain Eukaryota; kingdom Metazoa; phylum Chordata; class Aves; order Anseriformes; family Anseranatidae; genus Anseranas; species Anseranas semipalmata. The sequence goes on along the minus strand of VXAA01000311.1, from coordinate 496,542 downwards.
TTCATGAACGTTAAAATGTTTGGAAACTTTCCTGTGATGCACCTTCTCCCACATTTCTTCATTGCTGCAAGCATCTAAAGTTTGGATAAAAAGTTGTAGCCACACAAGTCAGGAATCTGAGGAGAAAAAAAAATTCATCATTGTCTACTATTGCTTTTCTCTTTTTCAGATGGAGCCAGTTGGTGAAAAGCAGACTTACAACAACTTTACCTATGGCAGATCAAAACTCAAGTGTCCAAGCCCAGTAAGTAAAGGCCAAGATGCGCATACTCTCTTTTAACCACTTTTATTTTTCTCCTTTCTTCTTATGGGTAATTTTTTTTTTTTTAAGAATATCTTTGTGAAGGTTTTAAATAGCAAAAATGCTCCTGTTTTGTTACACATAGGAAGTTATACTGAGGATTTAATGCAAAAGAACTATCCTCACTGCAGTGGAAAACCTCTACTTTAAGCCAGTTTTAATGAGTCTACGTATTTCCACTTGGTTGTCTGCAGCAAACAGATTTGGAAATGATGCCATCACTGTTTCTGAGATGGCTTCTATTTTTTTCTTCTAGGAACTTTCAGGCAACAGGGCAGGAAATAGTTTGAGCTAAGACAGAAGGCAGAAACAGTTGATAGCCTGTCTTAGAGATTGACAGTTCCCCTCTCTGGGAAGGGAGATGATATATTTTCTGAATGCTGCCTGTCAGTGGTCTGTGGTCAGTAAAACCTTTGATCTCCCTTTGTAGGAGAAACCCTATCTTTCCACACTGAGAAATAGTGGATTCAGGATTTCAGCTCCCAACTCGGAGAAAACCGAACCTTCAGTCCCCTACTGGGCTGTGATTGTGGCAGCAGTAGCTGGAGTCCTGGTGGGTTCTTTACTCCTCTGGGCTGTGTCAAGAAGAGCCACAAGACACCGACAAGAGATCAAAACAGAAAAGAACACTAAAACAACATCTCTGTAAACCTCTGTAAAGCAAGTGGAACAAACATCTGTTTCTGCTGAGGCTGCTCTCTGGTGTGACGTGAACAGCAGAATAAAAAAGTGGTTGGACATTAATCGAGCTTCTTGGTTAACCAGGGATTTTGGGGCCTAATAATATTGATCAGAAATGCACTGTAGGACTGGCTTCTGCAGATCAGTCAGGTGGACGATGGTGTTCAAAGTGTTAAAGCTTTTTCATTCTGGGATGCAGTTCTTGCTTTCATGAATATTACACAGGATGACAATTACTTTCATGAAACGAGAAAACTTGTTCATGTACCTTGGTGCCTTATTTGCACATCTGCCTTTTTTTCTTATAAAATTATGTACATAAAATGTTAGATTCAAGTCCATGATTGTGACCTGGTGTTCCCCAATACCAAGGTAAGTGCAATAAAGAAGAAAAGCAGCAATTTCACATATTGGATTCCAGCCAGACTGAGTTGAAGGTGCTAAGGTCATTCTACACAGGAAAGTACCATGCCATGGAAACATCCTCAAGCAACGTCTGAGCAACCCAGAACATCCATGTAGCAGCCAAGGTGCAGTGCTGGGCACCCTGTCCACTGCCTTGGACGCAGGGCACTGTCTGTCTGAGATAGGATGTGGAGCTGGGCCATGCACATCACTTCTACAGGGCAGAATTGTTTAGTCCCATATTCTCCTGCCCGAGGCTGCATGGCAGCTGGTTCCAGAATGGCTCTTCCTGTGAGGAAGGAGTTTCTTCACTAGCAATGCTGTAGGGGATCTAAACAAAAAATAAGGTACATGGTTCATAACCTAGCCTGGCTCTCATGGGACCTGTGGTGTGTTCAGGTCTCCCAGACTGGAGTCTCTCTGGTTGTTCTCCAAGGAAGAAGTTGCAAATTTTTTTCAAACTTCTGATCAGGAGTTCAGAGGAGATCTTTCCTGGTATTTAGCCATTCCTTGTATTATACTTGCAGGTCAATTCCTATGATCTACTAGCATGGATGATACTACGTAGACTCCCTATGGTCTTGTTTTTCAATACTTTTATTTCATATGTCAAATACTTTTTTAAATTTTGATTTTATTGAAATCAACGTGTAGTTTGTAATTTTTTTTTTTTTTTTTTGTGAGGCATCTACATTTCCATTCCATAAATGCAAATGAGTTGAAAATTAAATTACTTCAGGGGGAAAAAAGTATTCTGGGGTTCCTAAACCTGCTCATTACACACACACGGAAGGTGTTCTGACTCCTCCTTTTTCCATTTTACTCATTGTTCCTGCTGAGATAAAAAGAGGTGGATAAAATACAAATAGTATAGTCAGGTTTCAGGAGCTGTAGCTCTGCTCATCCCTTCTTTGATCTGCTCTCGAAGGTTGGACTATTGCTGGTAGGACTGTTGTTTGCATAAACGCTATCCACAGGTGTGTCCGAGTTTGGGAGCTCTATATGCAGTCCCAAACAGGGATATATTTGGATTGCAAAACAGGAGCACCTGCATCTTGTTTCAGTGTAGCTCAGGCATAAGCTCAAACAGCCCATCTCTGCTGCTCTTCCTGTCCCTGTCTTCAGTGTGCATCATTAAGCATCTACCTGATATTCAACTGCTGGTATTTATTTAGTTCAATAACTGGAAGCAAATGCAGCCTTGAACCTGTAATGCAGGAGATGACAGTTACTGTATTCCCATCCATTCCACAGTATCCTTACCTCAGAAGCATTGTAAAATATAAACCTCACATGTGAGGAACCTGAACGAATATCCAAGTGGATCATGAAGGCTACAATTTCCTCTCATCTCTACATGTTGTTCTCAAGTCCTCTTCCCGCCTGGATAGCCACAACTCATACAGCCCTTGGCTTGGGAAGGAATAAAAGGATTGCCATTCTCTGCAGAACCTTTCATCAGTACTAGGTATGTTGAAGGAAACTGAAAACAGTGGTTCAGTGCCAATGTACCTTTCTAAATGACGTGTGCATGCAAGAAGTGAGATGGGGGTCCTAGAGCATGAGTAAGAGCTACAACATACCTCACAGTGTCTCACACCAGGTTCTTCCTGCCTGGAGATGGATGCAAATCTGTTTTTGGGGCTTCACACTGGTGTCCCCTGCTAGAAGAGAGAGAGCCCCTTTCCATTCAGCCTAGGAAGCAGAAGCTCTGAGCATCTGAAAGCCAAAACATCAGAGGTGCAGCCAGTAGGGAAGTGAGGGAAATAGATGGCTCTTACCTCCTCCAGCATTTTGAAGGATGCTAGTGGAAATAATTCTTGCACAGGAGCTTGGGTGACTGCACTTTGGACTGCAGTTCTCACTTCCATGAGGCATTCGGCTTTGTAACGAATTCTGCCTTTACTGAAGCTTTTGGGAACTGAGTCTATTGAGCTTAAAGCGTATCAGCTCTGTGATGTCTGCAACAGGGGACTTTGCCCCAGAGCTTCTCTGGGTGCAGCATAGCTCTACTGCACTACTAGAGCAGGAGCCATAGGAGATGGAGCAGGAACTGGTGGGCTCCTTATTTAGTCTATGGAAATATCTTCTGGCATCTTCCTTGTGTAGACTGAAGTACGTGATGAACTGCAATGATGTTTTTAAAAAAAAAAAAAAATCAAGAATCATGCAGTTTGCAGCTATTTCACATGCAAAATTGTCTCCTTGAAAATATTGATGCTAAGCATTCCCTCTGTGCTCATTAAGCAGAGGTAACATTAAGCTGGAATGAATGACAAATTATTAGGTCTGGATCTTAGTCCAACTGCATCCAGTGTAGCATTAAATCGGAGTGTAATCTGTTCTGTCAGTTGTCCATTTTTCCTCTTTTCTTTAATAACATGCCCTTGGTTTCAATTGCACTGTGGCATTTTCCCTTACTGGACTACTGGGTAAGCCAGATTGCTTACTGATGCACAAAGGAAGAGAGGCGCAGTAGGAACTGTATGGAAGCCTGTATGGACAAATGCATGAAATGGATGGTGTTTTAATCCAGGATTTTAGTTTGGACAATGGTGATCTCACCGGCTGCTGAAAAGCACCTCTTCTGTGTAAAGTGGTTTCCTAATGTCTTCTGAAAACAGAATTTATTCTTCCTCTGGGGAGAGCTACAGCTCAGCCCATGTGAGCAGACATTGTCCAAAAGACTGCTGTGGCTACAGGCCATGCTGCCCAGCTCAGGTTGTTGGGAAGGGCTGTTGGGGGAAAGTGTTATGCTGTTGCCTGCCCTTGTAAGCAGATCAGCTCTTCAAGCAGAGAAGTGACAGAGCCTAATCAGTGTTGACAGTTTGTCTACAGCTTAGGCAGCGGTTGAATTGAAGTTCTGGCCTCTTTTTTGCTGCTGATGGACCACCCTCTGGTTGAGGGAGGTGATTCTTCACCTCTGTTGGGCTCTCATGAGACCCCACCTGGAGCACTGCGTTCAGCTCTGGGGCCCCCAATATAAGAAGGACATGGACCTGTTGGAGCGAGTCCAGGGGAGGGCCATGAGGATGATCAGAGGGCTGGAGCACCTCTCCTATGGAAACAGGCTGAGAGAGTTGGGGTTATTTAGCCTGGAGAAGAAAAGGCTTGGGGAGACCTTACAGGGGCCTTCCAGTACCTAAAGGGGGCCTACAGGAAAGATGTGGTGGGACTCTTTATCAGGGAGTGTAGCAACAGGACAAGGGGTAATGGTTTTATACTAAAAAGGGGGAGATTTAGCTTAGATATTAGGAAGAAATTCTTTACTCTGAGGGTTGTGAGGCACTGGAACAGGTTGCCCGGAGAAGTTGTGGACGCCCCATCCTCGGAGGTATTCAAGACCAGGTAAGACGAGGCCCTGGGCAACCTGATCTGGCTGGGGACATCCCTGCCCATGTCAGGGGGGTTGGAACTAGGTGATCCTTGAGGTCCCTTCCAATCCTAGCTGTTCTGTGATTCTGGGAACAGCAAGATAAAAGACTGTCCAAAAAGTGGTTCAACAAGTTATTGAAGTGAAACATGTTTTCTGGGTATTATAGATCTTTGATTATGACAGGGAGGGATGCTCCTGAGATCTATCATGTTAAAACTATTTCTGTCCTGAGTACACCATTTGTGCATCCAGGGACCTGAGAATTATTTCTAGCAGCAGTAGTCTGTATTCAAAAAAGAGAGTGGTGCAAGAGGGGAAAGAATCTGATATGTTTTAATGTACCACTTGCTGAGTATCTTCCATTTAGCTGTCAGCAAATGGCCTTGCCACTACTTAGCTTTTTTGGACTCCAGATGTTACACCATCTTTCACCTGTTGAATTCCTTTCTGAGTGCAGCAATTTTCTCTTATACCTTTTGAAATGCGATACTATCAACATGTGTCTGACAGGTGCAAAAAACTTTAGCTGCTTTTGATGAACATTCCAGCACAAAGCAAAAATTGTTCTGTTTTTGACCATCAGAGAGAACAGTTATTCAAAAGAAAAGACAGCCTGCGGCTTGAGCAATTTTAGCAAGTTAATCCAATGAAACATGGGAGAGCTTAAGAACTGGTTGGGACTACCTGCTGGCTAGAGGTTGGAAGAAGTTGCCTTATGTCTCTCCATTTCAGTGACCTATGTATCTGTCAGTCTTAATCTAGTTATGACTGCGTTATGTGAATTTTACTGAGAAAATTTCATTCATGAACTTTGTGTTGTTGTTTTCTAATTACAGAACTTATAGAAGTCAGGTATGAAAATGTGCTCATGTTCTTTGTTGGACAAAGTATGGAATCAATGCACATATTTCAGTGGTAGGGTACTTTGCACTCTCTAGGCTTTCTGCTTCCTTACAAAAAGGATTTAATAGTCCCTTTGGACTAGCAGTGCTGCATGGACATGGTTGAGTGGGAGGCAGTAGAGGATTTCTGCTGATGATCCATGAGTTGACCCTGAGGTGAGTTATTTCAGTTGGAGAAACCAGCTGCTTACAAACATCTAATAGTGCTTTCTTATTGCTGTAAAGTGATTATGGATGTGAAGAAGAAAAGTAGCCTGTTACCTTCAAAGTGTCTGTATCATAACCATCACATATTCTTTAAAACTCCTTTCAGTGTTTAAAAAAAAAAAAAAAGCTATCTGTGAAGAAAAACCCTTTTTCTACCCTTTGTGTTGGTTAGGTGACTGGAAGCACCACCTGAGGGCCCCAATGGGCTCAGGTTGCAATAAATAGGAGATAATCCCCAAAGTAAAAGAGCAGCCAGGGCTGCTCAGCGGTGGTTCAGTTTAACAGCAGCAGGGAAGCTGGGCCTTGGGCATTTCAAGGAAAAAAAAAAATGTAATGGCTTCATAGTGGGTGAATGAGACAGAAAGTACTTTCAGTGCTCTTAGACCAGCTCAGGTTTGCTGTCAATGCCTTCTGTGAAAGTCACAGGAACNTTCTACCCTTTGTGTTGGTTAGGTGACTGGAAGCACCACCTGAGGGCCCCAATGGGCTCAGGTTGCAATAAATAGGAGATAATCCCCAAAGTAAAAGAGCAGCCAGGGCTGCTCAGCGGTGGTTCAGTTTAACAGCAGCAGGGAAGCTGGGCCTTGGGCATTTCAAGGAAAAAAAAAAAAATGTAATGGCTTCATAGTGGGTGAATGAGACAGAAAGTACTTTCAGTGCTCTTAGACCAGCTCAGGTTTGCTGTCAATGCCTTCTGTGAAAGTCACAGGAACTGGCCAGCTCAGCAGCTCTCCACCTGCCCGGGGTTTACGTGTACTTGCCGGGTTGCCTGCGGGTATCCTCTGAATCAGCTTTCGGATCAAAGTCAAACACAGGAGTTAGAAATAAATGGGGAGGATGCAGCCGGATAGATTAGACAACAGAAATCAGGGGTACAACTTGAAAATTTCTAAGACTGGCTCTCTGCTTGGCTCTTGCCTTTCATCAACAACCACCAACTTCAGTGCAGACATGGGGACCCTCAGAAAGCTCACCTGTATGCAAATACAGCCTCTGGGGCCTGGAGTGCAGCAGCTTCTTAATGGGCCGCAGCAAAACTGTGCGATTATATGAATCATATAATAACCCTGAATATCCCTCCTGGATCCTCTGGGGATCTGAGGCGCTGACACACCTAGGCTATGAATCCCAGACAGCCTCAGGTGGAGGACAGACAGCAAGGTGCTTGCTGTGGGCAAGAAGATAACACCTTTGGGAATGTGCAAACGCAGAACTTCAGGTATCTAAATGCTTTTTAAATCTGAAAACAGAGTTGATGATGGATTCTGAAGAAATTACATGGGCTTTTGCAGACCATGCTTAGCAGGATCAGACATCTGTATTCCATCCCTTGAAAAGTCATCTACATTAGCTTTTTGTGAATCTTGGCTGGAAATGACGCAAATGCCTCTCAGCCCTTGACATAACATCTATCTATCACATACTTGTTTTGTGGCATGAGCTGACCTTTTTCTGCTGCTGCTCCTGCTGCACTTGTCAAACAACCTCTTCACCCTTTCCCCTACCTGAGACATCCTTTTGGTGCAGCTGCCAGAAATCTTTGGTGCGTGGTAGGTAAATAAACCAGCCTGGTAATTAGGACATTCCCCTGACTGTTACTTATTCTACAATGAAATACTCAATGCCTTTGCTGAAACATCATCTAAAGTGCTTTACAAATATTTATGAGGGTGATTTGTGTGTCCTAACATTCCTGTGAGTAGTCTTATCACCCCCCTACTAAAGATGATGAAATTTATGTGCAGAGAGGTGAAGTGATGTGCCCTGGGCTATGTGGTGAGTCAGTGACTGAGCAGGAAATTAAACGCAGAAGTCCTGACTCCACAGACACAGCCTGGTTGTGTAACCACTACACAACTTATCACTCAATCACTAGCATAGCTAGACTCATTGCTGTGCCAATTTTATGCCTGGTTTTCCCCTCTTGAATGCAAACACAACAACACATCAGCAGTCTGTATGAGCGGTGAGGAGCAGCAAGCTCAGCAGGTCACCGATAATCTGGTCTGCCCTGGTGCTCCTGTGCCGTACCGGGGCACCAAGCGCTCGGCAGTGCTTTGGCAGGGTCCCAGCCTGTGATTATCGGAGGGTGGGGAATGGAGAGCAGAGAGAAATTCACTGCTCTCCTGTCGTGCTCCCACTTGCATGACCCACACCCAGTAATTAGCTCACTGGGTTCCACCTCCTGCCTGCGAGATGCAAGGCTGCAGGTTGCACCCTCTCCTTGCCCAGCTCTGAAGGGATCCTTATGCGTTGTTTAGAATAGGAAAGGTCAGGACTTTCAGGGATCTGATCTCAGATCTGTTTATATGGTGAAGGTATGTCCTTTGGGACAGAATTTTTCTGGGGGGAAAAAAAAAATCCTATTGGGAAGAAATGATGTTGCTGAAATGGACTTTTTTTTTTTTTTTTTTTTGCATGTTGGTCTGTTTGTCTTCCATTTTTTTACTCTGGAAGAGAAATGATGGGGAAAAAGTTGACCTAAAGTGAATTTTTCCTTTTGAGAATGTTATTTCAAAGGCTATTTAGCTATTTGAAAGACTGTTTAGCCTCAGAATATTCTTAAGTGCAGGATGTCTGCCTTTTGATTTATTTTCCAGCTTAAAGTGTATAGTTGAAAAACACTACTAATTTCATAGAATCATGGAATCATTTAGGTTGGAAAAGACCTCCAAGATCATCCAGTCCAACCATTAACCTAATACTGCCAAGTCCACCACTAAACCATGTCACTAAGCTCTGCATCTAAATGTCTTTTGAATACCTCCAGGGGTGGTGACTCAACTGCTTCCCTGGGCAGCCTGTTCCAATGCCTAACAACCCTTTCAGCAAAGAATTTTTTTCTAATATCTAACCTAAACCTCCCCTGGCGCAACGTAAAGCCATTTCCTCTTGTCTTATCACTTGGTGCTTGGGAGAAGAGACCAATCCCCACCTCGCTGCAGCCTCCTTTAAGGTACCTGTAGAGAGTGATAAGGTCACCCCCGAGCCTTCTCTTCTCCAGGCTAAACAACCCCAGCTCCCTCAGCTGCTCCTCGTAGGACTTGTTCTCCAGACCCCTCACCAGCTTCGTTTCCCTTCTTTGGACACGCTCCAGCACCTTGATGTCCTTCCTGTAGTGAGGGGCCCAAAACCGAACACAGATTTGGAACCTTTTGACTTTTTTTTTTTTTCTTTTAATATTGCCATCCTGATTGTTGAAACAGGAACTAACTCTAAATAGTCAGCCTGTCCAGGGAGAAAGAAAAGTTTGTTCTACTGAATAATTCCAGTAAATTCAAACTTGGTGTTTAAGTGCTTGAGGGGTAGCCTCCCTGCAGGGCTAACTCCTCTATCGATCAACGTGAGCTATTTGTACCAGTGCCAGCTATGAGAGAGACCACAGGCTGAAACTGCCATCGTGCGTGGTTGTCATCCACACTGCTCAACCGTGCCAGCAAGTAGCTCCACGACCAAATTATCCTTCACCGTCTTCAGTAAGATACCATGCAATGTTACTGTTCTACAACAGTTGCAGTACGTGTGTGACCAGACCGATTAGGTGAGCCTTTCCCCCTGACTCCCACAGCAGCTCAAAATTTAAAAAAAAAAAGGTGTCTTTCCACATCAGGCTGCCTCCCCCAAGCCAGCATCTCCCCCAGCGTGCCCTCAGCTCCCTCCTTCCAACAAACTGCTGCTCCCTCCCTAGGAAGGGCAATCTGCTTTAATAGGTAGCCTGGTACCAGCCCTGCTCATCCTCTAACCTGCAAACAGCAGCCCGGAGTCGGGGAGCTGCTCTTGTGCTTCCTCCCATCCTCTTGTCAGACCATTTTTAGCAGAAACCTGTAACTTACTCAAGCTTTTTGTTTTTGTTTTTGTTTTTTGAACCACCATGACTTTATACGAAAGCAATTGGGATCTGGAATGAATCCGCTTGATGGGAAACAGGGTTGCCTCTGCAAATTATTGAATCCTAAGATTACGTTATTTACCGATGTGCTCTCCTTTGGTCATCCTTGGAGCTGCACGGAGTGACTGTTTGCTATGACAATCTGATTGTGGCTCAGTCTGGCCGCCAGCACCAGCTGCCTTTGGTTTCTTTTATCTCATTGAGTGGGTCAAGCAGAGCCTGTTCCCTGCGTGAAACCGAGGGAATCCAGAAACATATTAGAAAGGCATTAGCTTCTCCTTTTCTCTCTCCCTTTTTTTCCACTGGAGCCCATCCAGCTAGAGCACAAACAAGGAGAGGATAAATGCAAAGCGCTCCGCTGCCCTGAAAGCATGCGCTGACGTCAGCTTTCGTGAACTGGCACTTTAATCATCGTATGGGGAATGCTTCTCTCTCTCTCTCTCTCTCTCTCTCTCTCTGTGGCATTACTTTGAATTTTTCCGTGCATGAACATCAGCATTTATGGCAAGGAAGATTTACGTTCTTTGCTGGTTAAAAGAGTAGTAAATTTGCAATGCTTTAACAAGCTGGTAGACCTAGAGTGAGCCCTGGAGATCTAAAATCCTGTAGGCTCAGACTGGGCTCATCAAGGGCAGCAAAAGGGCAAGCTTCATCCTGTATGTATTTCCCAAGCATTAAAAGCTAAGCTGAAAAGCAAGAGGCTAGGCCAGTCACCATACGCAGTAAAGTTATTATCTTCTCGAAGCCAAACTGTGCAAAATACTCTGGAAAAAAAAATGTGTAGGGTATCTGACACGAGGGACAGGTGGATCAGGAACCTCCAAAGGTCTTTATGAGACATGCAAGCAATTTTTTTCAGAATTAAGCTCTGAAAAGGAACAACTTGTTTTCTGTTCCTGTGTCAGGCCTTGGACGAGTACTTTGCTCTCCTCCTCTACCCCAGCCCTCCCAGCTAGAGAGCAGGCAAGTGGATTTTGACCCCTCTCACGAGAGTCAGAGCAGCAATTAATCCACTGAAGTGCGCAAAAGCATTTTGGGCTCTGTGTAAGTGCCTGCCTTTGTTGTTGCCTCACTTTCTACTAGGATTTAGCCTAGCCTGCTCCTCTACACCTGCTGCTGCAGAGCTGTGCTTGCTGTGTGTCCTTGATGTTGTGAGGGAGCATGTGTGAAGCAAGAGTATGGTGCATCCACCCTTCCTTGGCCGCTTGCCGTAGGTGTGCCCAGAGGTGAGATGCTCCCCTCCCCGTCACGGTGGCTGTCGCATTGCATGAGTTAGGACAGATCTTGGTGGAGCAATTTAAAGCAAGATTTCAGTCTTTATGGTGCAGGGAGATTACTTCACTTTAAATGTTCAGAAATGTGCCGGAGAGAGGGGGGAAAAAAAGATGCCAGAAACTAATGATGCTAGCAGGCTATTGTCAATGTAAATGCAGTCAGCTGGTCCCATCAGCTGCTTTCATTAGACCGCCTGCTTCACAATAAAGTGGTTTCCTAATTACAGCCTTCACTTTACCCTGGGTACTGCACAGCCCTGCATCATCAGGTGCTGCCGCTTCCCACCCGCCTGCTGGAGCACACGGCAGCACCGAGCTGCCTCAGCATCAGGGCCCCGCTCGCCCGCGTGGTTACAGCAGGGTTAGGGATGGATCCGTGGCAGCTGCATTCGTGCTCCATCGCTCCTGCACGCTGTGGCTCTTGCTTCTTACAAGGCCCTACGTGGCTAAAAAGCTTGCGGGCATTTAAAACGTGCACACACACATATATATGCACACATATATATCCTATTTAATGATGCATTTCCCAGGTATTTGAAAACTGTGGTGGTACGTAAGAAACACAGAGAGATAGGGAGTGAATGCAAAGATTGTCATTAAAGATTTAGCTAGAATCCACTCTCAGACTTTCTCCCAGCTCCATCTCTCACACCAAAAACCCATGAAAACTAGAAATATTCCTTCCTACCAGCCACACAGCCACTATATTTTACTCTCTTATCTTATAAAAACAGATACTCCCTCTTAGTTGCCTCTCCCTCAAGAAAACCAAATTTTCCTCAGTTGAGCAGCCAGCAGCTATCAGCTAAACTCAGACCAACACACATCGTGAGCTATCTGCTGGAAAATCCTGAGTGTTTTTGTTTTTTAATAGTTAGTTTGATGTGCTTTTTTTTTTTCTATTTGCTTTTTGGATTTGGAGTGCTTGGTTAATGTTTTTTAAACTTTCAAGTCTGGAGACATTTTTTTACTTTTAAATAAAAGTAGCAATTTTTATGTAATTACAGAACTGTATATAACAGCACCAAATGTTGTGAAATTCATGATATAATCTTCACAATGTTCCTGATGTCATATCACAATTTGACTTGCTGATAATGGAATCCAATTTTGTTTTCCTGGTCTCTCTAAGCCTGCCAGTTGTGAAGCATTTTCAAGTATAAGGTTAGTTAAAATGACCAGCCTGCCCCTAATCTAGCATTTTTGATATGGTCTGCTGCTCACCAGAAAAGAAAAGATGTGATGGTCTAGCTTTTCCTGCAGTTCTTCTGGCATATGCTCAATTAGTGCACAGTAGCCTTTTGCTGCTGTCTCATATTAGCTGCTGGATTAAATAAACTACATTTAGTGACTGCAATCTTTTGTCATTATAAATGCATTTTTGATGATACAGAAGATATAATTTTTCATCACAGTCTTATTAGGTATTGCTATACTGATTAGAACTGGACAGGAAACAATAACCAATTACAGCCCCTGCAGACCAGCAAAAATACAGTCCCACAGAAATTAATGTTCTGCAAATTTTGGGTGGTGGTGAAGTGTCCTGGTTTAAAGTTGGGGACTTTTTGGAATAAGGCATTTCTTTTTTCCATGAAAAATGTTTGTTTTTATAACAACACAAAAACTCACAATGCAGATTAAAAAAAATAATTCTGTATTATGATCAATCGTAATCAATTATTTTTTGAAAAATTGCAACATTCAGGTTTTATACCAGCGTGAAATGAATATTCCAGTGCACTTTTAAAACTCACAATTCATGCAAGAGAGGCCTTATCCTCTCGTTAGCCCTGGTGGTGGCAGGTCTTCCTGGTGAACTGGTACCATGTTGCCCAGGCCTGGTGGCGGCAGAGTACTCGGTGCAGCAGTATTGCTCTGATAAGGATGGAAGACCTGATGCAGTTGAGATGCTTGCAGCATTATGGTTCTCCCCCATTTTCAAGCTGTTTAGATTAAATGTTGCCAAAACATGTGTTGCTAGCAGCCAAAGCGGCTCCCTTGCCACGCCGAGTCCTTGGCACTTTGGCGGGGTTTGTGGCACCCCGCGGTACCCAGGCCATAGGCTAGGGAGCTCAGGTGGTGTCTTGGTCTGTGCTTCTGTGGCATGAAGTAACCTCAGAAACACTTGATGATTCCATTGCAGCGAGCTGTTAATGCATAAACAGTTATTTAAAATGCTGTGTCCTGAAATATCCACCTCCTGGATGAGGGAAATAGCCATCTATTACTGCTCTATGACACCGTATAATCAAGGGAACTGCCTGGCAGGTGACAACTGTGGTGCCCTCTGAAGTCATGTGGCTCTAAACAGCGTTCACTAGAAAGCAGCGGAGAAGCGACTGTCAGCTTTTCTGACCCTCGCTGACGCCTGCTGGGTAGCCGATCCTCTGGGATGATCTCATGCAGTCACGTCTAAGTCGGCTGTGCCCACTTGATTGGCATTTATACGCTGGCAACTTTTATTTCCAAGAGCTATAGAAGCTATTCAGCTGGAGCTGCAGACTGGCTGATGACTCACCCTGCTGAAGCTGGATTCAGATCTCTCCTAACCCTCTCCTAACGTCTGAAGCCTTGCATCCACCCTGCTGTATGCCTCGTTTGTGTTTTATGCCTTAGAAATCTTTCTTCCTTTCCCCCTTCTTTGACTTTTTTTTCTAGATAAAAGAACACAAGGACGTCCGGACCAAGGAGAAGAAATCGCTCATGCTGTACATGCAGCTGTCTGCATACTCCCTGCACCTGTTTGCCCTCCCTATTTTTGACCCTACGCAATCCTAGGAATTCTTCCTCAAAGATCTTTTCATCAGCTATCTCCTGACAGTGGCCAAGATGGCCTCCTGCCATCCAGAGGAAGAGGAAAGCTGGGCATGGGGTTTTCCTTTGGACTGGGGACCTCACACTGGTCCTTGATCTGCGGCCAAAGCTCCTTTTGAAGGTGCCCCCACTTTCTTCTTTGATCCAGGCACCGCGTGCAGGTGGCCGCTCAGGCTCTGCTCTGCGCCTTTCTGTGTGGCACGGTGACCTACATACCTCTCCGTCTCCGTATGTCCTGGCTTATCCGGCCATCCCTTTTCTAAGGGCAAAAATAAAGGAGAGGCCTTTCATTATCTGCACGTCTCCACCCACCAGTCCCCAGGTTATATGTGCTGCTGTCCTCCCGTCTTGTTTGTTTGTTTCTGAATGAGAACTAACTCACCTAAAGAATTTCCATCCAGGCATCTCTGTGGAGTATTAAATCTTAATCCAATCTTAACTAATTGGATTGCTTTGTGGAAGAAAGCTGCCCGTGGTTTGACTTTCTGNAAAAAAAAAAAAGAAAGAATCTAATTACTGTTAGGAAAAAAAAGCAAGCTGCATCACAGCTTACCCTGTTGCACATGAGGTATAGACAGTGCTGAAATTTGCATTGGAGGTTTTGCATGCATCAGCAAATCTATGGACTGCGTGGTGCTTAATATTGCTCTGCCCTTGTAGGTCAGTTATGCAGGGAATAAGCAGCAGCATTCCTGCAACGAATCATGCTATCTTATGCCTAACTTCTGCTTCAAGTACCATTCAGAATGTGAACTGCTTCTTCTCTCGAGAATGTCTTACAAGTGATACCGTACTTTTACAAACAACACCGATGAATTGATGAATGCAATTAAAAACATCAACAGCCAGGGAAAGCCTGAGAGGTTAAATAACTCATTTTAGATCTAAGAGTCAAAATCGGGACACTACATTCATCCACTGAGTACTGAGGCACGTGCCTATCACTTTCTGCACTGATGGTGAGCTGTGCTCATGATGGTGTCACCATGATGGTGACCACTGCTGCCCCTGTGTCCTAGGCCATAGGACGTCTGCTATGGCTGCATAAATTATGTTCAGGTGACCAAAAAGCAAGTGTTCACCCTCACACACCTGCAAACACTCGAACGCTCCTCGTAATGCCACCACATCCAGACTGAAAAATGCTGCTGGCGGCTCCTCGAGCAAGGGCTGTGGTTCACACATGTTTTCTGTTTTGTGCTGCAGACTTCCCTCCCGCTGAAGGCAACCGGAGGGAGCCCAGCTGTGACCAATTACGGTCGGAGCCGCCTGGGGTTAGGGCTGACCGGCGGTGTAGGAGGTCACTTGCTCACGCTGCCTTGGAGGGGCTGTGCCTGCGTGCCCTGCGTTGGTTTTCACCAGTTCTGAAGGTTTTGAGGTCGTGTTTGTCTTGCTCTGTGCTGATGTCTTGGTGAGCAAAGGTAAGGTTGCCGTGAGGCCTGTGGACTGGCCCAAAAGGTCAGCCTGAGATTGCTTCCCATCGCCTCTCTGACAAATGCCAGCGAGGGCTGAGTCTGGACGTAAATCCAGCCCGCTGAGCACTAGAGACCTCTTTGAATCCACAGGATTAAGGAGAGGGCTACAGTGATTTCATTTTTCTGAGCCCTTTTTAGAAGTCTAGAAGAACACCGGTCTTTAAGCGAATCTCGATTTAATGCATTTAGGGCCCGTGTGATGGATGGTGTCTATAAATACCGTGCAAGCACACAATAGGATATTTAGCATACCATTTTCAACAGGCTTTGAGCCAGGCTCTCTGCCTGGCTCCTGCAGCTGCTTCCCCAGGACTCGTGGGGGACGCCGTGGGTGCCATGTCCTCGTCACGGGGACCACCCCCTGGGGGGATCCCTGAACCCACCCACCCCATTTTGGCAACCCTGTCTCCCAAAGAGCGTGACGGGCAAGCGAGGGGATTTCTGTGAGAGCCAAAGGGTCTGTGCCCTGCCAGCTCTGGGCATCATGTGCGGGTGCTGCTGACCCCCTCCTTCGCGCCTGGCTGGGGCAGCATGGGGTGCTGGCTGTGCCGGGGGTGATGTCGGTTTTCCCACAAGAAGAGGAGGAAACAACCCAGAGCAGGCACCGTGGGGCGAGTGGCTGCAGGCAAATTGTTACAGAAAACACAAGAAGGAGAAAAAAAAAGTGGGGAGGGAGGTGAATTCTTTCCCCCTGTCCTCCCACATCTATTTCTCAGAGATGTCTGTAGTGTTATTTATAATATTAATGCTTTTATTGAGGGGGGGGAGGCTTTTATAGGAATCTTATGACATGTTTCTATATCTAAAAAGGGTGTTTTTTATGCTAAAGTAGAAAAAAATATTGGTTTACTGTATTAAAATTTGCAAGCATTTAGTATAATCTGGCGATTAAAGCAGTCTTTTACTGGGATGCTTGTAAACCATAAATTCCCCCTGCAGAATGGCTGCTGTGGCATTCTGCCAGTTATCTGTGGAGTGCTTTGCTCTTGGTTTGAGTCTGGGTGTTCAGGCTGCTTGCTCGCTTGTTTATTTGTTGTTGTTAACAGCACGCTTGCTGTCTGAAACACACAGTGCTTGGTGTCCATGCTTCAGGTCCCCCAACTCATGCAACATTGATGTCTTGTGGATCGTAGAAGAAGCCTGACTCATTAGCAAAGAGATATTAAATAAACGTCTTGAAAGAAAACAAACAAACTCAGCCATTACGGCAACAATGTTTTAGTGCTAGCAGAGGCACAGTAAATGTGAGCTGAGTGAACTGGCGAGGAGAGAGGAACCACTTCCTGCTCACACAAATGTTCGCAGTCGGTGGCAGGGCTCTGATGGGAAAAGCAGGGACCTGCTCAGATTTGCCTGTGGCTTGTCCCGTGTCTCGTCTTCCCATCTAAGAGTGTAACGTATGGTATTTACCTTTCTCCTTCCATCAGACTGGTGGTCCTGAGGTCCATGGCTGAAGATACTGGCTGAGACCAAAAATATTTTAAGCTAAAAAGCTTATCACAAGCATTGAGTATTATCAAATAGGTTGGGTGTATTTTCTGTGGGCCATACTACATTTATTATTTATAACTTATGAATACGTGATGCTTAAAAATATGAAGGCAAATTTGCTCTCTGTGTTCAGGGTCTATCAGTTGGCGAGTTGGTCTCAGAGTCTCCAATCTGGAAAGGTCACTTTGCCATCTGTAAGCAGCTTTAAAGCCTTCACGGGCCTTAAAACATCGGGCTTAGCCAGTGGAAAAAAGTCTCCTGGAACAAGGTAGCTCTGCCAGCAGAGAGCTGGAAAATGGCTCTGTGATGAGTCTGCCATCTCCTACTCTTGATGCAGGTAGAGGGAGGAGAGCAGAAGGTTTCCTAGAGCCAGAGCATATGTCTGGTTCGTCACAGCTTCAGCTAATAATTCTCACATTTATCTGTTCCAGGCTCGTCTCCACATGACCAAGTGTAAAACTTGACATTGCCTTATGGATACATGAAACAGATGAACTGGTGAGTAGTCCTGGCTCCACAGAGCCTGATATTCCCTTGTAACCTCTCCTGTCTTCCTTTCTTTTTCACTCTGTCCTACATATCCCACCACTCAGCCACCAGCACCTGTAGTCTGCTTCTTTTCATTAGGCCCACGTCAGCCAAAACATGCCACAGGGTTAGCACGTTTCTTTAAACCCAGCTTTTTCTTTCCATCCAAACTACCAGTACCCACCTGTGGGGGAAGGTGAGAGCCTAGACATCTCCCACCGCACAGACAGTGCCACAAGCAGGTTGAGATGCCTCTCAACACACAGCTAGCCTTCTCCCCCTCCCCATACTGAAACACTGAGCCTTGTGCCTTCGTTTTGGGTTTCACCTGAAAACACGGCTGGGCAGGGATGACCTGCAAGCCACAGGGGCTGGGCTAGGGGCACGTCAGTCTCCTTGGAGCAGCACAGCTCAATCCAGGGATAAGCAGCTGGTCCTTGCGGATTTGACATGACCACTTTTGCTTATCCACCTCCTCCTAGTTAACCTTTCCCTCGAGTGCTTTCAATGCTTCCCTCCATGCTGCCTTACCCATATGAGAAAATCTGGGGCAAAAACCCACCTTGCCACCTCCCTGCTGGCTTCCGATCCTTCCTTTAAATGCCTTGCTAGCTGTCGCCAGCTGTCAGCATTGGGCTGTGACTAATGTTCATTTTCTCGCACAGTGGTATGCTTAGCTTCTTATTACCTAACTCCAGCCTTTCTACCATCTTCTCTTCCTATTTTCCCATTTATTTCATGCATCCCTGGCAAGTCATCAGCTCTTAGAAGTAGGAATTGCCGGTCTGGTTTATTCAGGAAATGAGGCTTAGGTGATCATGCTCTGTACAACTTCAAATACCTCTTGAATACACTGGTTGATTCAATTTGGCTGACGGAGAGCAGGCTCCGAAGTAATTGAATTCCTACAAGTTTTGTGCAAGTAGGCAGCTAGCTGGAGCAGAGAGGAGCTCTGAGGTCGTGTGACAGAAAGAAAGGTAGCAGATATAGTCGCATCTTATGAGATACCAAACAATTCATAAGGGAGAGGCATTAATCAGTGTCAAAAAAGCTAAATTTATACCTTCAAATGACCACAAGACACACAACCTGGAATCCTGTGTTACAATGCTTGTTGAATTACTTGCTTATTTATGTATCTGCACAGTGATTGGGACAGTAGTTTTAGCTCCCTGAGAGGGTTTGTTACTGTGTTATTACACACCATGAAATAATAATAATAGTAATAAAGGCAAAATGTACTAATGAGTGTTTCCCATCCAAAAAGCTATTCTGGGGGCAGCACCTTTCTGTAATCCTTCTGGGCTTGGCACTTCATAGATTTCTCTGCCACAGCCTTGTAAATATCATGTTCGGTTTTAATGCTCTAATTTTGCATCTCTTTCCTTTCAAACGGTGGCATAATGTGGCTCAAAAGGGCATTTGGGCTTTCTTCATTGTTCCTGCTGGGGGTGAAAGGCAATTCTGGTGCTGTATCATAGTGCAGCTGGGGAACGGCCATCTTCTCAGGCTGCCTCCTGTCCTGGTCCGTAGATCTCAGGAGACCTCCTCACCCCAGGCTCCTCTGACCACTGAGAACACCTGGAACACAAAATCTTACCCCACCATTTTGTTTATTGCCAGCAGCAGATCCTCAGCCCTTGTCCACCCCATTCCCATTCCAGGGACGATCTTAAAAGTAGCTAGATGATGAGTAGGCATGTGTAACCCTGCAAGAAGTCAACTGCCTTGCCAATGGTGGGTGACATATCTAAACCTGGTTCAAGGTTTCTGGCTCCTGACTGCACACAGAGCAAAGGAGATAAGTACAGTACTAAAATCAGTGTGAGGTTTTGTGCAGTGACGCATGACCACCCAAGAGAGGGCAAAAGGGAGGATTTAACCACAGGCCAATTCTATTTTCCCCACAAAAAGACATATTTGCACTGTGAGAGAATGCCAACAAAAAAAAAAATAAAAAGGCCTGTGCAGTAGTTTGGCTGTCATGTTTCATGCAGTAGTGCCATGTTACAGAGATAAACATCAGTGCTTAGCTTACAGATTGTCTCAACACCTGGAAGGCTGCTGTGGAGACAGGTTTAATAATTAATTGCTATTTCCCTGAGACAATGCACCCTGGATCTCTTAAGGAGCATATGTACACCAGGTAACAGGAGGAGCAGGCAACAGAGACAAAAGCATTGGACAAAAAGACTGAGATCAAATAACATTATTCCTCATGTCATGGCAGTAACTGGATGATAGTTGCCTGATCCTTGGAGAAGGTTGCCCAGAGATGGCTCAAAGTGCTCGAGGTCAAAATGCTGATATTCCAAGGTTACTTTAAGTAAATGGCTCTTGTATTGCTGGTGGCAGGAAAGATGGGAACAGATCAAGGTTACTATGTTGAGCTTGTGTTAGATCAGCTGGTACAGATATTGATCTAAATAGATAAGGTAGACTTCTGGGGGTAGAAGGTTCTGCTGCCACCGATCCTACAGTTGTTGCTGCCGATGTCATTTCTTCTGCTGGGTTTCTTGCCACTGCTGGAGCCGATGCTGCTGACACTGCTGCTCCTGACACCATTAACTGCTGGGACCTCGGTGGTCATCCACGGGTGATTCCCGAGCTGAGGCTCAGGGTGCTGGTGGGGTGGGAGGCTCTGGGTGGGAGGAGATGAGTCCACACCCCAAACAGGCTGCTGCTCTTCTTGCGAGAGTGGACCAGCCACCGTATGACTGTAGATCAAGCTTGTGCACCGATATGGGCTGACATGGGAGGGTTGATTTATCATCAGAAAAATATGGTACCCAGAAATGACTCTGAAAGGTTTCTATAGGATATGTTTCCTATATATACTATATATTTTCTCTTCTTTGTTTGGCACTATGTTTTCTAAGAAAGCTAGAAACCTAATGAAATTAAATGCTACAGTGGAGTGATTAATCAGAAAAATATTCTTCAGCTAGGCTCCTTAGTGACCACAACCCAAACGATAAACACGAGCCATGCTGTCAGAGGATGAGCACCAGCACCTATTTCTGTCTGCACCTCAGGCACTTTCCCATGACATTTCCATCACTTACCACCTTACTGGGCGCCTGTGCGATACGACGGGAGCACCAGGGGGAAAGGTGTGTGTGTGTGTACACATGCTGGGGGTGAAGGCAGGGGGCCAGGCTGAGCACATATGACACTTAAAAGTGAGTGGCCTTGAGTAGGGGTAGGCAAATGATGTATTTCAAGGTGCAGTGGATAAAAGCATCAGATGTGTTTGTAGGGAAGCAAAGACCCCCAGCATATCAACTGCACATCTCTCCAGCTTATACTTTTTTTTTATCACTTGCAGACACGCAAAATATTTCAGTCAGAACAATATTAACGATGAACCATGTTATTTAATGTTATTTCAAACTAGAGTACAGGTACAAGCACTGCGAGGAAAAGTTATTTGGTAAAATGGATTAATAGATATATAGCAGTTGATAGCAGAGCACTGCATGTTCTGGTAGCAGCACTGTTTTGCAAACTCCAGTACAGGGTGTAATCTTATAAAAGTTGATTTGATCAAATGCGTACATTTGCTCACGTGAATAGTATAATCTCAATGGAATCAATGAAAGGAGCAAAATTACGAACATGTATAAGATAGTCTTACCCTTGTAGATAGCTGCTGGTATGTGCCATGCTGTGAGTTTAGGCTGCTGGTGGTCTGTGTGTGTCTCACCATTGTTTGAAGCCTGTTCGTGTCCCGGGCAAGACGCAAAGCCTATTTTTCACCATGATTTTTATTGCTGAACAGGATCTTGATTTCAGTGAGTCAGAAAGTGTTCTCTGATAAAGGTGTCAGCTCAGATGGCTTTGAAAAATGTGTTTCCTTATGAATTGTAGATGGGTATCAAGCTTCTTTGATAGTACAGTGTGCACATTGAAATATTAATCGTGGTCCTGGGCAGCTAAATTGCTTTTACAGATGTTTATGATGCTGTTGGGCATATTTTCCCAGTGCTGCTGCAAAAGGAAGGAAGCCCTGAGCTGGGTTTAACAGAGGAAATTACTTGGGACTGGATTGGCTTCTGAAAGATACACAATTGCTGAGGAAAAGCTATGTTCGGCAAGCTTCCTCTTTGTTCTTGGCCAGATCCTCAGAGTATAAGGCATCTTAGGCTAACTGAAGTTACTTTTATACTACCTGAGTTTCTTAACCTGTACTTTATAATCATTTTGGTAGTTTTTGTCTGTTCATCTGCCATGGAAAAACAGACTAGGCTGAAGCACAGCATTTACCAAACAAATCTGTAAATATCTCCTCCGTAAGACATTTGAACTTATTCATTTTCTCAGGCACAAAGAGAGATTTTAAAACATGAAATGGCAAGGTGTATGTGAAGAAGCAGTAAGAACAGGGGTGAGATGTATTTGAGGAGTTGAGGGAGTCACTCTCTTGATTATGAAAAGCAACAAATAGCTTGTGTGACTCCACAATGTCTGGACTTCTAGGCGAGCGCTGGAACATGCAGTTGTGATACTGTAATTGGCTTATAAAGATAGAACCCATTTCAATCTCAGTTCAGTCTCTGATAAAACAGCTTTTTCTTGTCCCCTTCTTTGCTGTAAGTGCTGTTACTCTCACTATCCATGCTGGTGATAACATTCAGGGTTTGAGTACTTTAAATCTTCCAGTGTTGGAAAAACATTAGCTCGGTAAATCTTCCAGTATTTCTGTAAGAACAGTCATTAGAATTGTCTTTTTGTGTGTAGGAATAAGGGAGAATGGAGAATATAAGTGACCTAACCATAGCAAATTAGTGGCAAAGTTAGGAAGATGTTATTGATTTCTGCATATCCTCTAAAGACCTGTGAAAATTACAGTCCCTACTCACTCAGCTGAGTAGCCTTGGGCTGTCTTGTGCAGCGCTGGTATGGACTCAGCTGTAATAAGTGATGGGATCTCAAATTTCTGGCATTGATCTTCTTCCTTCAAAGCTCTTTGACTCTGAGGTGCTAGAAAATTGTTAAGGCTGTTAAGTTTCCACATCTTACTTTCCTCACTCATGCATGGGCTAGTAAAATCCATATAGGAAGGAGTTATGAGTCTTTGAGGTCCTGGCAAACCTGCCCCTGTGCACCAAGCTTTGTGGATGGGAGGGTTTAAGACCAACCATCCTAGTGTTCATTCATGGCTCTGCCCATGAGCCTAGGACTCTCCGTGGTCTTTTGCACTTCTACCCGATTCCTTGCAAGTGCAATGGTGGCGGAGGTGTGCCCCGAGCATGCAGAGCAATTGCATGCCCTGATTTAAGAAGGGCATCCCATGGAAGATCATGGCTATGTATCATAAACTTCCTGGGAAGCTTGCTTTTGAATGGGTGCCGAACTCAAAGCAAATGCTGGATTGGATTTTCTGCATTGTCACTGGTGTGACAGCAGTCACCGTGCATCTCCCTCATTTAGATCACAGTTGCCCTGGGTAGACCCCTCCTTGTTTCTTGCATCCTGGAACAACTGCAAACTGCACTAAAACAAAAAATACTTTAAAGTACGGAGAAGCTTTCAAATCAATATTGCCTTTTCCAAGTATTCATTTTGATGTTTTCTGTGAAACATGAACTTTTAAAGTTTGCTGCTGCTCCATTTGTATTTTGCATCTAGGCCTGTGCAATGACTCACTTTTTGCTCCATTTGCCACTGATGAGAATGGATCAGCTTTAGAGTTTGATTTCCTCTGCAGAGTTTTCTAGGAGCTGGAGGCTGGTGATTAATTTTATTGGGACAATAAATTAAAAAGGAAGGACTATGTCATTCTTCTTCAACAATGCTTCTTCCAGAGATGACAGCCTAATAAATTACAGGCATACAGCAAATTCCTAAATGCAGTCAGCTGACTCACACTGGGTGGATGGGACAACAAGAGCAGTACCGGTAGCTTCGGTCAGTGAAGTCTTGTGGAGGCTTTCCCACTGCCTTAAACCAAGCACTGGGTGATGTACTGTCAGTAGATATTTGAGCCTAAAAGCTCAAACTGATTATTCTGTCAGGGCTGCAATGTGGGTTGTAAACTGCTATGGCTCGGGAGCTGCTTCACAAATTTTGAAGAGAGGGGGCAGGAGGTAGAGCCAGTAATCGTATGAGCCATCTCACCGCAGTTATCCCCTCCCATGGGTTAATTCATGGATATTAAGCCCAGCAGGGACTGTTATGATCATCTGCTCTGAACACCTGCTTATGTTGTATAATTTAACCCAGTAATTCATGCATCGAGGCCAAACAACTTGTGACTGAACAAGAAAGTATTTTTAGCAACACTCTTAATCCTGACTCAATCCTTTCACATAATGGAGAATTCTCCAAGAAAAAGCCTTGGAAAGGCATTCACCTGGTTTTCCCAAGTGTCACCAGGAGGTAGTCAGTCCACCCAAGGCAAAGCCAGGAGTCGCTAGCTAAGGTCAGGGACGAGAGCTGGGTGAGCGAGCTCCCGGACGGTGCTGTCAGTTTAAGTCCTTCCGCTCCAACGTCCACAACGTGTTCTTGATCAAACCGAAATACACAGCTTGTCTTTCCAAACCCATCAGCTGTTAGTTTCATTAAGTGCCCCTGTGTGTGATACTCCACTGTGAAGTCTCTTACTATTTTGGACTGCATTTTTAGGCGAGAAGATGCTTTTCAGAAAACCAGCAGCCTACGTGAGGCTAGGGTTTAGAAATGCTTCGCTATTTTTCCTTCTCCTCCATGTGGCCAGACAACTGAAAAGCTGAGCTGCAGCCTTCTGTAACAGGAGGCATCCTGGGCCTGAGGAGGCAGGAGGCACGGCTGCTGGCTTCTAGGCATAACCCCTAACACGCAGTCTTTGTGCTTTTGTTGAATTAACCAACGTTAAAGGGTTTGACTGCAGGGCACCTATTGGTCAGAAAAAAAAAAAAAAAAAAAAAGAAAAAGAAAACAAATCCATTGCTGTTCATGCCCTTTTTCAGGCAAATTTCCACTGATACTTATGCAAGGGCATCATGATTTTGCTTGTAAATCATAGCTGATGAGCTAACACATAAACGCACAAAGACACGCTCCGGTCTGTCATTTTAGGGACCCTAATGCGTTCTTAAGAATTTGGGCCACAAGTTTTGAAGAGAAAATTTGCTTGGTGGCTCAGATATTTACAAAGCTGCTAGCAAATACAAAGAGAGGGAAGGCACAACAAATGTGCACACGCAGTCAGGAGGAATTGTTACAGACATGAGAATCGTTTTCCACAGTTACGTGTTCCCCTGCTTACACCACTCACATGCAGTGCACCTTTTGTAGGGCATTTTCTGTTGCTTGGTTTTGTTTTTCTGGTAATGTCCTAGAGAATCCTAGTGTTACTGTTGGGGAGCATCTAGTTTTAATCCTTCCCCAGATAATGCTGAAATCAGCTTTTTTCCAGTGTGACCAAATCAGGGGAGACAGCAGCAGTACTGTTACAGTTGTAATGAGAAAGGGAGATTGACTCCTGTTGCCTTGGGGCTTGTGGGGGCTGGATGCATTTCTTCTGAAGTCCACGTTCAAGGTTACAAGCTTTACAGGGTGAAGGTCTTTGATACCAAAGCCGATAAGAAAAGAAGGGTGAGGGAAAGTGAGAAGGGGGTATCCAAGTCCCCATATATTTAATTACGACCCTAACTTGAGAACCACTGAGCTGGAGCCGTCCCTGACCCCCGCCGGGGAGGTTTCCTTGGCAGAGCTGAAGAAGCACCCAGTAGGTTATGCCGGTGGGCACTTTGTTCCTCTGCGACTCAGGCAATATTGGTGTCTAAAGGCGGGTACAGTATTTCAGCACTGATCGATTCTGTAGAAAAATAAAACCTTTACTTGGGATTTTTCTAATTCAATCATTGATTAAATGTCTTTGGCCAAAGCACCAGCTGAGGGACTTCTTATCCAGCTCCGCCTCGAATCCCTTTCAGACTCACGGATTTAAGGCTAGACTAGCCCACCATCTTGTATACATGGGCAAGGTTCTTTGATTCTTTTAAACCTTACTGTTTGCCACATTGAAGTGTATATCATTTCTTTATGCCAACTTTATCTTCAGATCAATAATCCTGGCATAGGTTCATAACAATCTTTGAGTGTTTGTTGCATAGAAACTTATTTTGAGTCATTCTTCCTCCTTTGTTTCTCTGTAGTTACTTATTAGGTTAAATCAGGAGAGAAAACACTTTCCCATGAGCCATAAATTTCAACTCACCTAATGCTTTCAGCATACTGGGGGGCGACTCATGTGGGCACAGGATGGTGAGCCACAAGTTTCCTTTGCCTGGATTAGTAGGGGCAGTAATATAGCAATCGCTGTTCAAAAAGCAAACATTCCTAGAAGCAAGTCATCATACCGAATCCATACATTACTACAAAATAGCACCCAACTGGTTGCATTGAATTCCTAAAATGTTTTTTTCAGAGGCAGCTTTCTAAGAAAGTAAAGAATTCACCGTGTTTCTGTGATCACAATTTTCTCTAGGAGCAAGCAATTCATTGTATCGTGACCATGTAGCAGCAGTGAAAAACTGTGCTTAGAGGAACCCAGCTTCCTAAAGCAGGAAGAAGCTGAGCTGGCATGTGATTTCTGGCGAGGGTGGAGTATTAGCCCTTCTTTGGAATTAGGCCAAACAATCAAATTTTGTCATTGCTTCATCTGAACAAGCAAAATATGGCACAAAGATTGTGAAGCAAGTATGTTAAAAAATTTAATGAACTACAGATGTATTGTAGGGTTTGATCCAAAGCCCACTGAAGTCCGTGGAAAGGAATGCTTTCTCAAACACAGCATGAATGAGAGAAAGGGAGAAGGAGAAAAAAATGAGCACTTAAGGAAAAGAAGAGCAAAGGAAAAAACTGAATGAAGCAACAGGATAATCAGAATTGTATCACAGCTCTCTGTCCCCATCCCCATGTGTATTCCTCACTACTACTGTTATTTTTTTCAGGTATTCCTCATAATAAGGCCACATCTGGGACCCTGATCCTGGCCCAGAAGCTCTCTGCACTGAGCACTTTGCCAACTGGCTGTAAGGCTCTTCTGTTCACACCAAACCTTACAAGAAAGAGCTGTTCTTCCTCTACCTCAGACCTCCCTGCCAGGCTGCTGGAGATGCCTTCACTTCTCCTGGGACCTGCCCCTCTCCCAGCTCTGCTCATGGAGCTGCGGGCCCTTCGCACGTGTGCTGTTCTGCCACAGAATCGCTCTTTTGTCTTCTTCTCCTCACTGTGAGTTCAGTCATAGCTCAGAAACAGACAGCCGGCCACAACAATCTTCTCCAAAGGTTCAGAACTAATCTTAATGTAATCTGTTGGTACCAAAGAAATTAACTTCTTTTGAATGAGACTGGATAAAAAATTAATGCAGATGCTTAGCCGATGAACTTGGTTTATGGAATTACTCTGCATGCCTATGCATGTTTTTCAATGTGCCTTTCTCCCAAACCAAAATTCAACCCGGGTAAAATTTACCTTCCCCTCTATTATGATCATCAAACTTCCAGCCCAGTGAACTTTCTTCCTTGAAGCAAAAGTCAGTTCTGAGCTTCAGACAATTTTATTCACAGCTCCAGTCCAAAGCACCAAATCTTCTTAAAGCAGATAATCATTTGGTCCACCATGAAGCGAGAGGTGCTAATGAGCACGGGACTTCTAATTGGCAAGATGGGTGTCTGCAAGAGAAAACGCTGCTTGGAGAAGTTGTGCATTACTTGGGTAAATCCCCCATCAAGGGTCCATGTTGCTGAGCTACTGGAAAAGCCGGGCAGTCAGCAGTGAAGTAGCCCTGGGGAGGGCAGCGTGGCCAGTCGGGTTATTTGAATTGGACGTCAGAAGATCAATAGGTCCCCCTGTTACCAAGGAAATATTTCTTTCCTGAAAAAATGCGCTGTAAATGACAAGAAACCACTTATTCCTGTGGCTAGGAAGAGGTGGTCTGTGGTTTTGTTTCATGTTTTATGTGTTAAAGACTCTAAGCAGGTGAAAAGATATGTGGCAGCCCATTAGTAGTAGTAGTAATGGCAGGTGGAAAAGGGATCCTGGAGCATCTTCATTAAGGACACAAAAAGCAGGCACGGTGCCATTACTACTCCAATTTGGGGTGTCCAGATCGATCATAGCACGGACCACGAGCCAGCCATGTCTCTGTTCTCCATGGGGAGAAGCAAGTCCTCCATTTGCCCAGGCTCTTCCCCTCGCTTGCCTTCGGACACCCTAAGGCACCGAAAACACCCACACGCCGCTGCCAGCTTCAGAGGAGCGGCACAAGTGGGGCGCTGGGCCAGTGGCCCCCATCATGCGGCTTCGTGTCCCTCCTCTCTCCCGCGCCTGAGCAGACCCGAACCACCGGGACTTTACAGCTCACGTGCAGAGCTGGGGGCAGGGAAACACCCAGCTGCGTTCACTTCTTCGTCTTTTTTTCCTTTTAAATCTATTGTTTAACCCTCCCAGGAACATACATAAATCCCAGACTCTCCAGATTATTTACTACTACTTTTAGTTAATTATAGTAACCCCTGTTGCTTTGTCATGTAGCATGTAAACAACTCCTTTGACTAAATAAATGCTCAAATCAGGTTGGAGGAGGTTTTAATTAGTTAATTTCATTAATCACAAAGTCTGTTCATTGCTGTTTGTGTGCTGTGGAGCAATCGAAATGGCTGTTATTACGCAACGAGGCTGCAGCTGTCTTTCTTCCTTTAAGATAATTTAAAAAGATGTTCTGTCCATGTTTTGTAATCTGCAACAACAGGTGCACTTTGCCTTAGGTTTTTGTCTTAGAGTTTAATACAGTTTAATATCCAGTATATCATTTGTTGGGGAAACATGCTATCAGGAGAATGGGTCATGTCATTTATAGAGGAAAGGTACAAGTCTGCAGTGAACTGGGAATTCCCTGAGTACTGTGGTACGTCCTATTCCTACCTACTGAAGGTTGAAAAGGACAAAAATATCAGAATTTGAGACTAGGTTAATAAATGCACTCACGGACCAAAAAAAAAAAAAAACCAACCTTTAAATGTACTATTCTAGCAAAAATAAGGTAAAAAAAAAAGCCTATGTTCTTTGCTTCTATAATATTAATATGCAGGTTTGAAATCTGGTATAGTGTGAGAGTGGAAAAAAATCCAATGCAATTCATTTGCGAAGCATATTTTGTAACTTTAAAAGATGAGACAATTAATCTACGATAGTCATATTTAAGAAATATATGTAGCACTCATAAAAATCTTCAGGCTGACCTCAATGCATATAAACTGTTGGGCAGGCTCCTCTGCAGTGTAAATGATGGTAATTATTCTGTAACCAGTGACCCAAACTCTGACAACGTGGACGGGCTGGAGATCTGCCTGTACTCATATTTCATGCGATAGGCACAGAATGGCCAGCGAGGCCAGCTAACTGCCCAAGCAGGGCAATTGTTCCTCCAAGCAGCTTGAAAGGGATTATTTCTCGCTGAGAGTTGGAAGGGGTGTTTGACCTGTGTACAGCGCTCAGTGCTGGGTCTTTGTGTCCTGGTCAGCGGTTCATGAAAACCCTGAGTGTTCCCACCACGTCTTCTCTCCTTGGCTGTCAGGTGGCAGCGACGTGTGGTCACTGCTCAACCTGGTCTGCACTCACGCGGTAGCCTGGAGGTAAAAGACACGTCACCACGAATGAATCTTTGGAGTTGTCTGGTTCGCAATTCTTCACCTAAATTATACTCTTTATTTTCCAAAATTACGCAATATGCTTTGAAGAAGAAAGTTTCTGCTTTTCTTAGGCATCCTTCTTCATGTCCTCTCTTGGAAAATTGCAGGTGCATCGTATCACTGCTGCAAGTGTTATTTATTATTATCTCTGCTGGGAAATCGATTGGTGCTGCAGAGGATAACAACAAACACTTATAGCAAAGAAGAGATGATATTCTCCTGTGGTGATATTGATGACACTGATAGATGGCAAATACATGGTCGGAGAAAACCCCACTGTTAGCGTAGCAGGACTGACCTTAAACAGCTATGCACGCCTATTTACATTCTGATTTCAGCCTGCCATCAAAGCAAAAGCAATGGGCGCAGTATACTCACAGGCTGAGTGCCAGCATTAAAATTGCATTTGCATCACTTTTGTTTGTTTTTAGAAAAACGCTCTCGGGTCTGTTTGCTTGAGTAGTGAAGCAAGAATTTCATTATTTTAATATGAGACTCTGAGCCCCGGAGTGGAATACCAGCCACTACTCCTTTACTGTTCTTGCAGTCGTAAAAACAATACCGACATATATCAAAAGTGTCTGGCCTCTCCCAGTTCTCTGAAAACCTCAGCCCCTGTGTCTACTGCATAGCCTGTGATCGAAAGCATGTGCCAAGGCTCCGCTGCACCTCTGGTCCCTGTTTTGCCCTGTAAGCTTGTCCTTCTTGTAGCTGGCGGCGGTGGTGGAGGTGCTCTCTCCGACGACAGTTTTCATTTGAAGTCCCGCAGAGGTCGGGCTCTCCTTGCTAGGCACTGTGCAGACACCACCTGGGATGAGACGCAAACCCAGTCTGTGGCATGGAGGATCCCCCTGGCGTTTTCTGCAACAGAGATACGGCACCCTAATTTAATTCCACTGCCTAGTCACGTTTGCCAGCGGTGTCACCGGGACATAGAGCACTGCGTTTGCCGCTGTGGCTGTTGCTAACAAACTGTTCAGCTACCAACCTGTTAGCTAGTACTTAAAGCACGATGATGGACTTTGTTGAAACCTGTAAAACAAGCAGAGCTGATTGAACAGGTCCATGTTACACTGCAGAAGTGGTTGCAACTCAGGGAGAAATGAGGTTTCTCTTTCGTTCAGTATAGAGGCCTAAATCTGCCTCCTCTGGGCTCAGTATCAAACTGTGGCTGATGCCAGGGCACACCTGGTTCCAGCCCTTCACGAGGGGATGCACTTCGGACTTGCAGTAGGTGAAATTCATGTTGGGAGTGTAAGATAGTATTGTTTTTCTACGTGATCTACTAAGTAACTTTCTTTGACTTCTTCAGGCCCTAGCCGTGCCAATTTCAACGACTTCTGTTATTGTTTTCTGAAGGGCAGCATTTGCATTTTTGAGGAAACCTAGCAACACTCGATGAAAGAAAAATAATTAAAATGCGGTAGACTATTAGAAACGCGAGACTGAATTACGGTCTGCCGGGGAAAACTAATCTGAATGTGGCTAATGACATCCTTTAGAAACTGATACTTAGCTAAGTCATATTAATGTCATTTGTACTGATAATCTGCTATGTTAGTGCTTGTAAATTGACTAATTTAAACCATTCAAAAA
Organism: Anseranas semipalmata; assembly: GCA_013399115.1. Taxonomy (NCBI): domain Eukaryota; kingdom Metazoa; phylum Chordata; class Aves; order Anseriformes; family Anseranatidae; genus Anseranas; species Anseranas semipalmata. The sequence goes on along the minus strand of VXAA01000311.1, from coordinate 465,919 downwards.
ATTTTAGGGAGTCAGTATTTAAAGATCCAGTGGAGTATCCATTGAAGTGACAGACATTTCTTTCTCATTGGCAGCTTAGATATGTTTACATTTCATGGTGTCAAAAAGGGAAAATGAATATGAAAAGCCTAAAAGGAAAAATGACTCTTAATGTACTTCACAGAGATGACAACCAAAGAGTGTATGTTGGAAGAAATATGTAGGTAAAGCCAGTGAGAAATAAGCCCAAATAAAGTAAATTTCACCCTGGCCCTATTAATATCTGATATATTTTAAGGCAGATTGGCTGGTCCCTATTCAACCGCAGCTATGTAAAAAGCAAATTAGATTATACCACACCAGATCCCTGGTTAGCTAATATGATGCTGACTAGGAGGTAACTATGTCTATGCTGACTATGAGGTTGTGGTCAGCACATTCTACCAAATCTGCCTTGCTTTTCCCTAATTGTGCTAAAGCACAATAACATCTGGCTTGGTAGATGAGATTTAAGATCTGGGTTTGCACTTCAAGGCTTTGTGTTGTGTGGGGTGATTTTCATGACATAACTACTTCAACAAAAGCCCGAGTGTAGACACAATTATACCAGCAAAAAAAGGTGGTTTTGTTGTTATGGCTTATGTTGCTTGCCAAGCTGGAACGCGTTTGACAGGCAAAAAGCACTCTCATCGTGTAGGAGGAGTTTACAGGTACAACTACACCAGCATGACAAAACTTTCAAGTGCAAACAGGAGCTAGGTGGTGACTCAAGTCATAACGTCTTCTAAACGCTTACCAAAGCGCCATTTGTTTTCCCAAACCTCCCTTTCCCCGCTCAGACACGGGGCCTGACTCTGCCTTGCCACAGCATTTGGTGGGGAGGGAGAATTATGCCTGAATTATCCCAGGCAGGGGAAGGCTGAACCAAGAAATCGAGTGCTACAGGAGGGTGGTACAACGAGAAAAGCAGCGCCCTGGCAAGCACCAAACTGTGCAAAATCAGCCCTTGCCCCGCTTTTTCTTAGATTCGTATGGCTTCTTCTAACACTTCCCCGTGTGGCTTGTGCCAGCTCTAACTTCCTTGCTGCCCAGCACATGGGTGTAGCCAGGACCCGAGGGGTTTCAGACATAGAAACACCTATTTTGTGTTTTTTCTGTATTAAGAAAGCAGGCATATGGGTTGAAACAGAGAAAAAAGAGAAGATAAACCCTTAAGATCATGTACCACGAATATTTTGGAAATCCATAGGTTTAATGAGATAAAAGAACTAAACGCGGGAATGGTGTCACTAGCAAGTCATCTGGAGAGTGCACGGGAAAATGCTTTTAAAATCTTTGAAGTAAATGATCATGCAAAGACACAGGTAGCTAACACTTGAGGCAAAAGATGTTCAATTAGAGCGGGAAAAGTCTTTGTTCTAAACAATTAAAGCTGAAATTCCAGAATAGATGAGAGAAACCTGAACTCCTCAAACATTTGACAGCTTTAAAGAGAAACCCTTCAGAGATCAGCCTGCATGAGGAGGGTGGCTGAGGACGGAGCCAGATTGCCTGCTTATGCTGCTCCTGCGGACGCGTTGCGAGGGCTGAAAAGTGGGTCCTGCCCACGCAGGGCGATTCAAAGCACCAGGCACCCCGTAGGACCAAGGAGAAGAATCGGCGTCCTCCATACCGTGATGAAAAATCCCACATGCTAGGCGGGGAGCTGCCTTGAATTAGCCTATAGGCTAATTAGCCTATAGGCAGTACCGTGCGGCAGGGTACAGAGAGCCACTGAGGCAGGACGGGACCTCTGGGGGTCACCGGATCCGTCCCCCAGCCCAGAACAGGGCCAGCTCACGGTAGCTCTTGGCACCTCGCCGCGGTCTCACCCTGCTCAGGAGGCTGGGGGTCTCTCTCTCTGGCTAAGCACGTAGCAGGAGGAGGACTTACTCTTTAAAACAGGGCTGCGGTGGCGACGGCCAGTTTTGCAGGATGAGCTACGAGGTAAAGCGTGTACCCAGGAAATGGGATTTCCTAGATGTGTGACACTGCCCGGAGCGTGCTGTGATCCCCAGCCTGCGGTGTAGTCTGAGGAAGAGGGAAACGTTTCCTCCTTCTCGTAACGCTGGCGTGTACGGAGTCGTGGGCTTAGGTGAGAGGTATGGGCAAGGAGCCATGCAGCAGGAGACCTGAGCTGGGCCCTTGCTCTCATAGCTCTTAAGAGATTTTATGTAAGACAGCATATTCCTTATGTAGGACACAGTAATAATCCTGGTAGCAGGGACGAGTAGTACGCACAAAGGCGTGATCAGTTCTTGGATCCTCATGAAATGGAGACGTGAGGTATCCGTACCATCCGTGCTGACTGCGAGCACACGGAGGACTTACCAAATCTAGGATTTACCAACCAAAGGCTTCACTCAGAGGCTGATAGGGTGGCTGCGACTGTGGGCATCATAGTTGGGGAGGTTAGCATCGCAAGAAAGATGTGTTTAAGACTGAGGCACCTACATATTTTTGGAGGTCTGACTATAAGTATATATGCACTATAGTGACTGTTTTATGTGACAACAGGTTTTATAGGACAGAGTTCAATCTTCTAGATGAAAGAAAACTGAAAAAAGCATTCTCACTGCACTATAAACTGAAAACTTTTTTTTCTTTTTTTTTCTTTTTATTCTGGGTACAATGAAGCCAGGCATTACTAGTGTAATCTTTTGATTCTGATTGTTTTCAGTAATATCCATATCTTACAACAAGCTTTGCTGTATGAGAGTCATGACTAAGCTTTGAATAATTTGGATTCTACTACAATTTTTAATAGCATTTTCCAGTTTAGTGCTTTCTCCCTTCTCTGTTACGCTTGCCATTATAAATTTATGAGATTTCCCAGCAAGAGGATTTCTTATTGCCCAGACCTTTCCTATGGAGACACTCAGCAATATTAGCAACTCTTTTTTGTATTATACCTATGTCACAGTTATACAGCTACCAAGCGTACTGCATTTCTCTTCATTAACAAGCTCACTAATGTTTACTGAAAATTATTTTATTGAATTTATGCATTCAGTTCACTGAATTTAGGCATGACAGAACATTGTCAAAAGCTGTATCTTTTCTCGATGCTGGCCAAGACAAAATGTCTTAAGCTTACAGCCCAACTTCAGGCTAGCATGTGATTTCCTAGCTCCATATTTTGAAAGGGCTTGCCACAAGTGGAGGTGTGATTACCTAGGATTATGCAGAGTGAGCTAATCATCTAAGGCAGGTATCAATCAGTATGAAAACTATGCAGATGATGGCTGGGAATCCTTCCTTCCTGATGGAATAAGAGAGAAAACAGAAGAATTAATTTACACTTTAACAACCAGAAAGTGAGCCCTCTGCTTTCAGAAGAAAAAGACAGACACTGAGTCTTGTCGAAGATGCTGTAGCAGTATTTCTGACCCCCATGAAGAGTTACAACTTCTCGGTGGTTGCTGCAAGTCTGTTGTCAGGACCACTGGTCAGCCAACTGAAGTTTATTCTGATTATGAAGTGCTCGTATTTTAATGGATGAGTATGCGAAGTTTTAACTGTCACTCCAGCTTTTCTGATCATTTAGTTGGGATGAAGATGCTCCATAAAGTCATTAATTTTTGAAAATCCTGGGGACAGCCCCCAGAAGGAGCTCAGCTTTGAATGAGGGACTTACACTGCTTAACTCCAAAATTCCTCTTGTGAAGAATGTTGTTTGCAGATCACCAGACTCTGAAGGGCCCACATGTTGCACAGGCGCCTTAATTTTCTGCACTGCATACAAACCAGGCCTGGTACGTTAAACAAGGGCAAGGCTCTTAGAAAAATAATATATATATATATATATATATATAGGTACATATATATATATATATTTGCTAACTGTATCAGCTCTCTCTTGGTATGTATTTCAATGTTTTCTTGCTGGCTGTGTCAGCCAGTTCCAAGCTCAGTATTTTGTTTTTTGAGGTCTCACTCAGTGACCCCGCTACCTCTGCACTGGGTACAGATGCTAATTCGGGGTCCTGACTCCCTCTGCAGGGGCAGAGGACCAGCACCTGCACCCCGTTTGGCTTTGGGCCATATGCAAAATGCAGCTTTGCCCTTTTACTTCTGCCCCTGTGAAACTCTTGGAAGTGTTTAGAAGAAAATATCTTATTTTCCACTTGAGATAGAGCCTCAATAGCTCAGCTGAAATTGCCTGGATGTTCTAAACTTATGAGCGTCATCCCACCAGAGATGTGCTCTTGAATGTTAAATTTAGGCTAATTGGAGGCATATCCTTTAATTTAGCAAGCTGAGGTTACTAATACAGATCAAGAGCTAAAAATTAACAGTGGAGATGATGTATGCTAAATGCCTAAGTGATATCTTAACCTATAATTATACAAGATCTGTTAATAGTGAATAATTCAGATCTTCAGGGATTTCAATAGTCTAATGGGCTGTAGTTATTTCCAATTTACAATATGGTTGCTAGGTTTCATTAAAATAAGAAAAAGGATGTATAGCACAGTAGAAGAAAACTGGTGTTTGAAGTTATCACCCAGGAACCAAAATAAGAGATTTAAATTAGAAGGTGTCCGAGCAACACAATGGCACCAAAGCTGAGCACGGATGACGAGCGTGAGCGTTGTTGGAAGAGAGTGAGTTCGCAGAGGGTGTTGAAGGAAGGCAGCACGAGGAGCGACATGCTCTGTAACAGCCATACCTCAGATGCTGCACTGCTGCAGCGTGTGGAGTCCAAAACGTCTTACAAACCTCAATTAAGCCTTGCTACACTCTTCTGAAGTATTTAAATTTCGTTATCAGCGCGTTGCAGATGGCAGGCTGAGGCACGATAAGGCCCGCAGGTCACTCGCAGCAGCGCGGGTTAACGCTCGTGCTCCCTGAGTCTCTCCCAGCTCCTGCTCGTTTAAGCCTCACCGTACATAGACGAAGTATTTTTGGAACATCTAGGACAAATTAGATTACCTGGGAGATGCTAAAAATACCACGCAAATGAGATAGCAGGAATGACCAGTGTGTGTCACAGTTTGGAAGAAGGCAAGGTAGCTGACACATTTTGATATTGAAATTTGACTTTCAATTTCTTGTTAATTCTTCTGGAGTGTACTTTAAATATAAAAAATATCTGCTTCTTATGAGCAGATTAACAACTAAAATAAATGTTCTTTTGTGCCTAAAGATTAGCTACTTCACCAGTGTTTTGTTAGTGATTCATGTTACCTTATCTAAATTCAGCCTCAAATTCCTCACGTGTATATCTTTCAGTTTTTGAATCTAAATTAAAAATTTGAATTTCTCTAAAAAGAGAGAAAATACAGTTCGCTTGCTTTTTTTTTTTTATTTCAATACCTTGAAGCTCTGCAGTTTTCCCATTAGTGAATAAGCCACAGGATGACGAGATACAACTAAATAGTTCTTTCTTTATAAAATAAGTTTTCCCAACAACTCCTTTTTTTGTTCATGAATCAAAGTGGCCTCTTACATCTCACACCGAAATACACGTAGCCATTTTGCAACATATTGCTAAATATCCCTGATTTACATAAGGAGCAACAGCAAAACTCCACGTACGTTGTGTTAGTTAAGTTACTATTATTGTGTAATTACATAGTGGAGGAAGAGCAAATCCAAACTGTTAAAATGCTGACCGTGAAGTGCGCTAAATCACAGCGTGGCGCAGCCGCAGGGCACGAAGGGACCCGGAAAGGTGACGTGCTTCTGAGCGTAGGTTTGCTCCGAAAGCACGAGTAAAAAGAAACGCTTCCCAAGCCTGCTGTTACACGCAGCAGGAGACTGGGGCCAGCCCTTCTGCGTTTGGCTCAGGCCCGAGGTCGAAGCCCCCCGAGCCTTGCTCGTAAAGCTCGGATTGATCCCGAGCAAACCACATCCATCTGCTGGCTGCCCAGCAAAACCCCGCACCTATCGGGGTCGTACAGTTTAATTATTTACTGTCTGGAAGGCACTTTCACATTGGTGGAGAAGAGATGCTTGTTAGTACAGAGTTATGTTAAGCAATAACAACACAAATCAATAAAAATCACCAAATAATTAAACATCTTCAGACACTTAACACCCGTTGCAACTGCCATTAGCAAGAGGTTTGAGGGCTGTTCTCAAATCGCTGCAGCATGTTACGAATTCCCGGTGGAGCACTCAGATGTCCCAGCGATGGCAACGCATGCTGCACACACCACGAGCCTGTCCCGGCGCTATTAACAGTAATGGTTTCACACTGAACGGTCCCGTCCTGGGAATACGAGTGAGGACGCGGCACGCTGGAGGTGCATTAGCAAGAGAAGAGAAATGCGGATGGTCAGAGCACACGGGAGGCGAGACCGTGACTCACTGCATAACCCGAAGGAGCTCGTTTACCTGCTCTTCTTTAGCGTAACCCTCTGTGAGAAATGTGTAACAAAATTTAATTACTCCACGGACTGTTATGTGGTCTGATTAATAATATTTGGAGAGCACTCTGAGATCTCTGGATA
>VXAA01000311.1:358463-453932 GCA_013399115.1 Anseranas semipalmata | reverse complement strand
GCTTGTCCGGCGCGGCGGGAGCAGGGGCAGCGCCTCCCCCGGGCCCGCGCTGGAGGCCGGGAGGGGGCTCGGAGCCGCCGGGCCCAGCCCTGCGGGGGCACCTGGAAGGATCCCGGGGGGAGCGAGGGTCCGTGAGGGGGGAGCGGGTCCTTCCCGAGGGGTCGGGGAGCCCTCCCGGCCCTAGGCAGAGCGGCTGCCTGCCTTTAAAAGAAAATAAAAGGCGAAAAACCACACTCACACACACACACAAAAGGCCTCGCAAGAGCTCTTCCCGCCCCGCAGCTGCCTGAGTAAGGGGCGGCTGGAGAAGCCTCGCCTGCTGAGCTCGGGGCGGCCTTGCCCCTTCCTCCAGATGGGTTATTGGCAGTTCTACGTGTTTAAAATTACATGTGGAAGCAGCACTAGGTGTGGAGTTGTGTGTGAGTGGAGGTGGAAGCAGGGGATCTAGTGAGCTGGCATTCCTCAGCCCGCCTGTGGGGCAGGCTCCGAAAGCGGTTCTCACAGCTCTGATAAGAGCGGTGGAGGGTCTTGTGTTTCCTTTAAAATGAGGAGGAGACTGACTGGCTCCCTGCTTCTGGAGAAGCTGAGGAATTATTGCTAGCGTTTTCCTTTTATTTAAATTATGTCTTGAATGTTTAGTCTTCTTAGGCCTCTGCTCACATTAATCTGCCTTTCCACATTCAACAAATACCTGCTGTGTTGGAGATGTGAGTACATGCACAGATAGTACATGCATTCACTTACTTGGTTGCCACAAATGGAGATACAAACCTTGCATATTTGTATCACTTTACAGAAGGCTTACAGAAAGAAACTTATGGAGTACATACAGTTCTGGAAGAGAAACAAGTTTTATAAGTCTAAAAGTTTTGTTTAGCTGAGTTACTGCAAAGCAGAATTTGTAGGGCTTTGAGGGTCTCTTCATCATTGCCATTCTTTTTAGAAATTAAACTAATTTATAAACAATAAAATCAATATTTTTAAATCCATAAAGGTTTTGGGCAATTGTGCTCATGTTTGTGTTTTAAGATATGCAGTGTAGTGTAGTATGGAAAGAACCAGCAGGGATCATCAGTCAGAGTTTATCTCTGATCGCTAATACAGATAACTTCCCATTTTCTGGATGTTGAAATCCAGATCAGTAGATCGGGTTAAGACAAGCTAAGCAGTAACCTGGTAAACATCGACTTTTTATTGCATATATTTTTTGGGACTTCAAAATGCATGTATATGTATGGTGTTGTGTTTTTTCTATTGGTTGTTTTTTGATTGGTTTTTCTTTTGTAAAGAAAATATCATGGAGAGGTACTTTTCCTCTTTGCTCATTTGGTAGTTGCTTAAATATAGAGTGTTTTAAGAGGAGAGGATGAAGACTTAAAATGCTTATTCCGTACCTTATACATACACCATTAATACTCGTGTTGCAACTCTCTAGCTTTTTGGGTTATGATTGTTTGCATTGAGATTGATCAACCTGATCTGTGCTTTCTATTTTGTAGAAATTTAATTTCTAAGGCTGTGTATGTGCAACTACTAAACCAAGCTTTTCTTGTATTTTTGCATCTGTTTCTCAGTCTTTCTCTCTGAGCAGAGATTAGGAAGATTCTTCAGGAAGGCAGGATGATTTTTCTCTGCTTGTCACCTGCAAACAGTGGTAGGAATGCCTTGTACAACATCTTGTATCTGAAAGGGAATATATTCTTCCAGGTTTTATTTGAAAAAAAAAAAAAACCTACTAAAATAAAGTGCATTACATGTGGATTATTTTTGCTTCCATTTAACATCTTTTAGTTGTTTTACTGCTAACGTACGATATTTTAAGCTGTGGTTTGAGTAGTATTGATCCACAGTGAAACCTTTTTGTACAGTTGGCAGCTCGCAATCTGGAGCTTATGCTGTTGCTTAGCTGACCTGTTCTGGTAAAGCGAGTATGAATCCCTCCTCACGCTGCTTGCGCAGAAAGATTCCTATCAACTTTTATCTCTGGAGCAATTACTTAATTAAAAGTAATTGTTTTGGCTCCATTACTCCCACTTCAGTTTGGACTAAAACAATGAGGAAACATGGCTTTTGAGCTGTTAAAAAAAAAAAAAACAAACGCATGAAAGTAATCAAAAGTAATTTTTATGAAATGTTGGTGTGCAGTACATGTTTAGTCCTTTTGGTTGCTTGAAGTGAAATGGCTAGCTTTTAGTTTGAACAGCAATTGTCTCGTGGCGGCTGCTGCATATACATTTTAAAGTTAGCAAATACATACCAGAAGCTGCAACAGGAAACTTTCCTGTTGTCATGGGGCTGCTGGTTTGTGACACCTGTTTCTATGCTCTGATACCAGCTCTCGTGTGTTCTTGCTCTTATTTGATTGGGTTGCTCTTAACTGTTTTTACTGTGGTTGCTCAAGGACACTTGTCTTTTGGGTTATATGACACATTAATTTGCATTTTGTTTGGAATTACCTACATAGATCATCTTACCCTCCATGTGGTTCTTTTTTATTTTTGAGACGTCAATATGAGGTGGCTTACAGCCAGGCTGCTTGGGAGAATTAATCAAGAATGTCCTACTAACCCTCAACAGATGTGCATGTGTGCTTATCCTGAATGTGTATTTATTTTAGAGATCTTTCGAGTGCTGGAAGCCAGACTGATTAGCTCTTGATTTCAAACTGGGGACAGTCTTCAGAAAGGCTCAACTGAGCCATAGTCTAATACATGATGATAGTCTCCTAAGACATTGGTTTTTCATTTCCATGTTCTTGCATATTACTGAGTTCTTATCCTTTTTATTCATTAAAGCAGTAGTGAATTTAGGAATGCTAAGAGCTTGTTTTGCGTTGACTTTCTCTTACAATATGCCTGGTGTTTGGTTACTAGTTAGTGGTACCCTATAAATAACTTCTATTTGGAGGAAAATAAAACTAAATTGTATACTATGTGCTTAAAGTCTGAAGGTAGCAGTGTTTTCTCTTTTCCTTGTCTCTCCAGACTTCTCATTCCTGTTTATTTACTGGAAGAGTGAGGGAGGTGCTGGCGCTTCTAGATGCGTGCCTGACTGATCTTGGAGATACTTTTGGCATGTAATAAGATTTATTTTGATAGAGAAATCATTCATAAATGAATCTGCAAACATTTATAGGTCACGTAACCGCAAAATTCTGTAGCTTAGCTAAAACACTTTGACTGATGTGTGACCACAACTGAATTAGTCTGAGGACTGTTTTTCTTGTACAAGTATTCAGAGTTCTCGCCATGGGTCAGGCTTAGTTATGCTATGGTACACGAAAAGATGATCACCTCTTTTTAGCTGTAGTGTGCTGTTTTCTTGTTGTGTTTTTTTTTCTTCCTACCTTCCCATCTGTGCCATCTGGTGGATGGATCTTCCCAGCCCGTTCTAGCTCCGGGCAGCACAGGAGCACGCACACGGGAGTGTCATCAGCACAAACGATGTGGAACGTGCTGGATTTTGCCCCATCCAGGCGCACGGTGTATCCCTCTGTGGGAAATGCCCTGATGTTTGGAGAAATGCTGAGCTAAACTGGCACACCAGCCCTACGTTAGAGCCAGGCTCTAAGCTAGCTTAAGCTTTGGGTATGTGTGGAAAAGTCCCCTCTGTGTCAAAGCAAGGATGCTGCAATAGCTGTGCCATTTCTTGTAAAGTGCTGTGGATGGTGGTTAAGTTAGATGACTTATTTCTGTCTGGGTGTTGGGCATCCTGGTTTTGTGCTGTGTCTCTTAAATACGTCCAGTAGGACTGGACTTTCTGTGCTTCCGGATGTATAGGTGTCTGTCTTGGTAGGTAAACACTAAGGAGTTTACCATATGGAAGAGGGGACGTGGGGAAACCCAGACATGCAGTAGCCTTACCTACAAGCTGGATTTCTGTGAAGAGAGTTTATTTATATAGCTGTACAAACTAATTTACCTTGTCTAGACAAAGCCCCTCCCCTGCCTAAGTCTAGCTAACCTATTAAATTAACAATTTGAATTTGGTTAATGGAACTTAATGTGGATCTGCTCTAAACCACAATTACTTTTCGGTGAGGCTAGCAGGGCTGCTAGTTCTGATATTACAGAGTCTACCAAGAAGGCTGGGAAATACTTAGCCAAGAAGAGAGTTGTCAAACTTTCAGCAGCCGTGGAGAATGGTCATTGCTTCGATGTTCAGCTAAAAGCATGATTTTTGCGGCCACCTTAATAAAAGCCTCTTACTGTGCCAGGTGATGTCTTTTAAGAAAGCTACAGCCTTTGGTTTCTTCTGATTTCAGAGGTCTTGCAGATTGGGACCAAGACTGAAATCTGGATATGACTCAATTTTTCAGATGAAAGATAAACTTTAAATACTTATGAACTAATTGAGATTTAAATGCTACAGAGCAGTTGAGCTGATGCATGATGGTCAGTGGTGCGTTTCAGATTTTGCTAGTGTCTTAACAAACGAACCTGCCCAGCCAGCGTGGTGGCCTGGTACGATGCCATAGTAGTGCTGGCGGCCCCACAGGCTTCGGAACGGACAGTGACAGGGAGAGGTGGTTGTCCAGAAGAAAGAGAGACCTCGTGGTGTAGCCCCAGCAGGTGGCTTGGCACCACCCGGCCGCTCGCTCGCTCTCCCCAGGTGGGATGGGGGAGAAAATCGGAAAGACAAGTGCGAGAACTCCTGGGTTGAGATACAGACAGCTTACTAGGTAAAGCAAAAGCCATGTGTGCGAAGCACAACAAGGAATTAATTCTCTGCTTGCCATCGGCAGGCAGGTGTTCAGCCATGTCCAGCAAAGCAGGGCTCATCACGCGTAATGGTGTCTTGGGAAGACAAACGCCTCACTCTGAACATCCCCTCCTTCCTCTTTCTTTCCCCCAGTTTTATTGCTGAGCAATATGCCACGTGGTGTGGGACATCCTTTTGGTCAGGTTGGGTCAGCTGTCCTGGCTGTGTCCCCTCCCAGCCGCTGGTGCACCCCCAGGATGCTCGCTGGCAGGCAGCACGAGGAGCTGAAAAGCCCTGGGCTCTGTGTGAGCCCTGCTCTGCAACAACTAAGCATCAGTGTGTTATCAGCACTGTCCTCATCAAAATGCAAAACACAGCATCATGTGAACCTCTGTGAGGAAAGTTAACTCCATCCCAGCCAAAACGATGACAATGATCCACTGCGGAACAGTATGAACACACCATGGAAGTGAATGTTGGAAAAACCAAGGGTTATTACCTGGTTTGGTGTGAAGTCATCGGATAACCTGGTATTAGAAAAATAAAGGAGAACAACTTAACAAGGGGTTTTTGGCAAAGGAGATAATTTTTGAAATATTCTCAGTTTCTTTGGAGAGAAAAAGAAAATTGTTGGTTTTCATTGTGTGTTCCTCGGAGGGTGCGTGTTGTATTGGAGAGGGAGAAGAGATGGAAGAACGGCGTTTGCCGGGTTTGTACATCAGTGCAGATATGAGCCGGTTCATCCTTGGCTTTATAAGTGTGGGACGAATGGGATAGTTGGCTTGAAAAATTATACTGAAGGCCAAGAGCCAGGTGTCAGAAAATGTATGCGGGTGTTCCTTTATTTTGTCTGTTTATGTTGCTGCTCTAGGCCTACAAGATTCAGTTACTGTTTCACTTAAATGTTCTGCAGCAGTTTTGGCTTGTCTTGGTGTCTTGCTCAGAGTACAGCTAAATCATAGCATAAAAGAAAAACAACAACGCTGCTTTATTTAATGGAAGAGGATTTTTTACCCTCGACAGTTACAGTCAAATGCTCGTGAGCGATCACTACAAAAGTAGGTATGCAGCAAGAAAAAGCCAGCGTGTGGTTTAGCAGGGCGCAGCCAAGCATACTATATTTGGCTGCGGCTCGCTGAGGTCAGATGCTGAACTCGGGGAAGGCTGCGCGCGGAGGGAGGTCTGCTGCGGGCTGCGCCCGAGGTGCTTCCAGTGCCGGCTGTGGCTGGCTCGTAATTTTAACATGGAAACGACCCTGTTCACTGCGTTCTCGTAATGTTGTCATACAGTTTATCTTATAGCACAGGCTAGCTTGTCTTAGTTCTACAGCACCATCTTCTGTGGTTTCTGGCAATTTAATATCAAGCTTGATACAAAGCTTTTATGCGTATATCCTACATAACTGTATTAAATACCGGAGGAGTTAGAGGTGCAAAAGTCATGTTAAACCCTAGCTTTTTACTGCAATTTAAGCAGTTTTCCACCTTGTTACCTATCAGGAGTTATGAAGTAACTTTGTAATCTGCCCCTGCCTTTCTCCAATGTTGGGAATTTTGTTAGCACTGCTTTAGAGGAAAAATAAAGTCAAACTTTGAGAACGAAGTTGAAATTCTATGTTGCATGAGATTTTTATGCTGGGTTAACCTTGTAAGTGGACTGGAAAAGGACTTGCCATTGCTTTGTGTAATACAGCACAGTGAGAAGCTTCTACCTGATGCTTTGCTAGTTGCATGGATTTTTGGTTCAAGTCCGCTTAAACACAGTAAATGTAGACCAATAACAAGCATTAGGATTACATATTTTGCTTACAGAATGGAGTAACTGCTGTGATCTTATCCTTCAACCTTGGATCCAGCAGTTCTTAGGACTGTGAGTGACTCAGAAGGATTGAGGCCGTAAGTTGGTGCATGGAACCTCTGCAAGTAAGCAGCAGGTGGCCCGTGAACAGCAAATACAGTGGGCAAAACTCAGTGTAGGTACATTTGCATGTTGTCATAGGCTGATTTGGGTTTCCCCTGAAGCAACTTGAGGTAGCTTCTAATGATGCTGCTTCTCCCAGAGCATTAATTCTGCAGGGTAGTATCAATTTTAAGAATGTAAATTCAACTTCTGGTGGAAGAGGAACACTTCATTGTTTGGTTATTTCCCAGGTTAGAAATTAAAGGCTTGGGCTGTCTCTTACTCTGTGGTGATTTTGTATGATGTTAAATAAGTCCCCTTAAAGTGAGCTCACAGCAATCACTGTTCTTCAGCAAAATACTTAATCTCAAGGGCATCCAGTGAAGACAAATTGATGAGTGTTTTTAGACCACTTAGATTGAAAAGTGCAGTTCTTCAGAAAAAGCTCCCAAGAAAGCTAATCCTTTGGTTTTTTTTTTTGTTTTTTTTTTTTTTTTTGTGGAGTTTAGCTGATACACGCTATGAAAGGTACAGGGCTTTGCTGTGCGTACCACGCAGACCGGCTGTACATTCAGCAGTGTGCTGCGTCCTGAATTGAGCAAAGCTGTGGCAGGGCTAGAGTTACCTTACTGTTGCCTACAGCATGCTGTGGGAATGAAAGCCGTTTCAACCTTAGTTTTGTTGCAGCAATTCAGAAACTTTGTAAACTTGTATTGTTGGCATAACTCTCCCTGTTTTGCTGCAAAACAGGGAGTGGCTGCTTCTGGGTGACAGCTGTACAATTTAAATAACATATTTTCAGGGAGTAGAAGCTTTGCTTTCCAAAATGGAAGACACTTGAATTCCAATCCAGGATTCCTGACTTAAAAACCATGGAAACCTATAACTTGGATTTTTAAAAATTGAGCAGATAACTTTAGAACACGTTTCCAAAGCTGTGTCAGGACTGTTTGTTTTTTTTTTCCAAGTAATGGGATGTAGCCACCTTTGGCTTCCAAATCCATTCTACTCCTAGAGAGGCTGTTCCTTGAAAGTCTGTTCAGGATTCATCAGATATTCCAAAATACTTCAAGGTACAAGAGGGAAACAGTTAAATGCTGTAGTCGTTAGTTGCCAGTCATTAAAATGTTCCAGAGGCTGTTGTGGCAGAATATAAACTTGGGGGATATTGGTGAAATTGTATGCTTGCTGTCTCGTGTTGTGTTTGTTTTTGCCGTTTGCTTTTTGTTAAAGATGCATTCTGGCAAACAGAACTTGAAAACCATAATTTCTGAGATACCTAGGCTGGACATACTGCCAAAAGAAGCAGAACCAGCTGCTTATTCCTTCACTAGCCCTAGCCCAGGTTCACAGTGGATGCATCTTCCGGCTTGGGGAGCTATCTACATTAAACTTCTTTGTTGCGTCTTTGTACTGGAGAGAAGATATGAATTCTCTGGTGCAGTTTGCTGGGCAGCCATCCAAATGCGTATGCCCACAAAATAAGAGTGCAGGGGAAGAGGGAGCAATGGTGGCCCAATTTTTTTGGAAACTTAGATGTGTATATGGGAGCTAATGTTATGCTAAAAGTGCGAGTGTTGTCTGGTAAACAGGACACGCGTGGTGTTGGAGAGCACGGTATAAATGCTTAGGACAGCTGTGCGTACCACAGCTGATTTAGTAATTGAAGAAACTTCTATTAGTGATGCCACAAAATGAGAGGCTTCGTTGCTTAAAGCGAGAGGCATGCCAGAAATGGCATGACACACTGGGCTAAGTGTACTTTCTCCATTTCGTGGAAGAGTGTGGCAAAAGGAGCAGTGCTCCTACAACTTCCAGCAGCCAGTTGTCAAACTGCTTTCCTGGGTGCTGTTTCCTTCCTTTCCAGTCTTGCCTTTTATAATCTGCTAGTCTCTGGCGTGAATTTGGAGGGATAAAAACAAACAAAAAACGTCTTGCAGAAGTTTTTCTTTCCTGGCACTGTGCAACTTGTCTCAAATTCCCAGTTCCTATTGGTAGGCTTACTGAGGTTGCTTATCAAAGGTTGTGTAGATGCTGAGTCTGTTTTAATAGTGATGAGAGCATCTTTTGGATTACTACAGGAAACACTGTGCTAAAATAATAGCTTGACAGTTGCTTTTAATTCTTTGCTCTCTGCTACATCACTGTGGTTTCAGCTCCTTGCAGCACAGGCTTGTTCTGGCACAGCACCGCACACGTGGCATTGTGAGTTGTGAGAGGAGTTGCTGTCCCTACCGAAGATTTTCATGTAAATCAAGGCTTGTTTACAGTGTCTGCATCTTGGAGAACTAATTTATATCCCATGTTGAGGTGCTGTTCCTCCTCTGGGTAAATGGTAACCATTGGAAATGGGTGGTTTTCCCAGTGCTGTTAAAGCCTTTTGTGAGCTGCAAATCTTTGAGTGGTCCAGCTATGACTAGCGCATTTTAATAATGGTTACCTATAGTAATTTTCAAAGAAGTCAGAAAAACACCGTTTATACTCTTGATCTGATTCTTATAAGTCCTCAAGAATAGATTTAAGAGGAAGTTGGCTTTTGAAAAACTAAATACAGTGAGAGATGTTCTTATTTATGATCCATGCTGTTCCCGGCTGAGTTGAGGAAACAAACACAATTCTAGCTGTAGCGTAAGCCAGTAAAAGGTGTGCTTCGTCCTGCTTGTGTGCTTGTGGCCAGCCCCTTCAGATGCCTGGCTGGCTGACCTTCCAGCGCCTTTGGATGTGAAGCCAGTGACGTGCTGAGGCTTCCCGGGTCCCTCTGCCTTCTCGTGTTTCAGTATGTAGCAGTCGTCTTACTGACGATCGGCGGCTGTGGGAGGACTTCTTTTCCCTGTGATACGTAATTGGTGATTCCTCCTGAAGTCCCAGGCTCCGTGCTGAGCTGACCTGTCCGTGTGGAGCTGCCGACTGCTCGCGTGGGGAGGTCTGCAGGGGGTGCGGTGGCCCAGGTCCGTTCCTGGGGCAGGAAGTCACCGTGGTCATTAGGCGTGTTTTACCTCCTGTTAGAGGGTGACATACCTGGCGCAGGTCTGGAAGCTCAGCTTATCTGGAGAATCCACTGCGGTGATGAGTCGCCGGTCTGTGTTGGTTTGTCTGTCAGGGGCTGCAGTGCTGAAGGCTCTGTTGCAGAAAGTTGGGAGCCAACACCACGGCGCTGGGTGCACCGACTATGGCAGGCAGTTAAATTTGAAGTCATGAGCGGTGTGTTCTAGTGCAAAAACCCAGCAGCACTTAAAGGCTCAATCCTATAAGCAATTTGTTCTAAGTTTAAACCTCCCTTCGAGTTTCAAAGGAAGCTAAAGGCTGGCGTTCTAAGAAATACTGATTGGATCAAAGCCATTTAAAGCATCATGAGTACTCTCTTCGAACTGCAGCCTCAGTTTTGGACTCTGGTTTGGGGCTACTTGTGGTAACAGCAGTGTTGCATACAGTGGGATTTCCTGGGCTCGAGGTCCAGAACGAGATGGGATCTAAAAAGTGTGCAGTTAAGCTGCTTCTTGCTTTCAATCTATATGAAATGGGTTTAGTGTTCCAAAACAGGACAGTTAAATACAGAAGAAAACTTCATTGCTTATTGTGAGAGGTTAAAAGAATGCATAGTTTGTGGAAGAAAAATGTGGCTGAAGCTGCTAGTTCTGCTCCGTGTTTCTTCAGCGTGACCATGATGTTCTAAGTGTCATGCAACCATGGGTTTAAAATGTAACAGAATTGTTTAAATAAAATGATAGCCATTGGAGCTGTTGTTGTGTTCTTCCAGGTGGGAACTTTCTGTGTAGTGAGGGTTTGTTGTGTCTAGAGCAGTGAGCTTCAGATCTACGACAGGGATCTGTATAAGCTACCCCCAGAAAAAGCATTTGGAAAGCATGGATATTGTTGGAGCATTCAGGTACCCTCAAATTGAATAGTCAAGTCCTGCACAAAATTGTCAAGGCTTTTTTTGTTTTGCCCACTGGGGCCAAAGAGATATGTATGAGTGCCTCATCTAGTAGCCATTTGAGATGTGAAACTGAAGCCTGGAGGCATTTGTTCTCCAATCTCTTTGACTGCGTCTGTTTGCCCTTATATTCTTTTAATATGTAATCCAGCATCTTAGTGCATGAAGAATATTCTACAACAAAAAAAAGTTACTAAAAAGCTGTTTGTTTTCTCTAATATAGTTGTTAGCTAAAAGCACATGACTTACAATATTGTAAATGTCACGTGGTACTGATTTGGAGTTTCCCTGAAAGGAGTCCTATGTGCCACTTGTATGAGCCTTGTTCCTGTGGGATTCTATTGAGCAAAGCATTTCCAGGGTAGCCTCGCTGCGGATAAACCAGCCCTCCTGCTGTTGTGGCACTCCAGCTGGCTGGCCCAAGATCTGGCTTCACATCTTCTTTCCTGCTTGAGATGATTCTTCATTTCTGCCTCCTCATCTCTTCCTGTGACTGCTTCCTAACCCGTTTTGAACAAGTGATATGGTGTTTATTTAAAAATAAAAAAATACAAATCAGAGCACAGTGTTGGATTGGTCAGATGTGTGCTGGGAGAAGTATGCAGTGAAAACCAGAGCAGAGCTTCTTGAGCTTAACGCTTTGGACTGCAGTACTAGCTGTCTTCTCTTGTAGCTACTACCATGGTTTAATGCTGAATGTTGCTCTGTCTGAAGCAGATGGCAGAACAGGATGTTGGCTTGTTGCAGACACTGTTATATGCTGGTTTATTAGTTTGGATCTGAAGGTTGGTTTATGCTGAGATGCAAAACTGAACTGGATTGGCCAAAGTACAGATATTTGTGGAAAGAAGCAGCTGCAGATGGTCTTGCCAGAGGATGTTGGTTGGAGTGCAGTGGGAATACTTTTGAAAACTTATCGCTCAATATAGGTCTGAAGACCTGACTTGTGGGTATAGGAATTCAATTTCATGCTAATTGGAATGTCTTTGTTTAGATGCCGAGGTTCCAATAACTCAAGATCCTTTATATACGAATGAAGATTTCATCAACACCAACATGGTTTAGTGTGATGTTCCTAACACGACAATTTCAGCTGCTAAAAGCACAAACATACCTGTGTATTTTCTTTGCATTTAACTAGCTCTGATGACCTCAAGTCCTAAATAAGTTTGTTTTGTGTTAACGTGAAAGTGTTTTCACAATTTCCATTCTCAGGATTTTTTTGCCTATTGTGAATACTCTAGCATAATCTGATCGTTCATTTAAACAATTCAAGTTGCTATTTTTGCAAATATAGATGAAAGCAAAGCTTAAATTGCTCTCTTCTGGGAAGCTGAGTTAACGGGGGTGCATACAGACCTTTAAGCGCTGGTTACCACAGTATCAGAGTTTGGTTTTAGAATTTGTTGGAATACATAATTCCAACACATTTGGTAGATACGTTGATGTGTGCTGATTTTTTTTTTTTTGTCAGATACAGACTTCAAATACAGCTCATCTGCACTTATCTGTTGCTGTGCATCTGTGTACTAGCTATCTTAATTGTTAAACATGTCATTTCAGTGCGAGGATGTCGTCCTGGGAAGATCGTTCAGATGACCGAAGCAGAAGTTCGGGGCTTGTGCATAAAGTCACGGGAAATATTTCTTAGCCAGCCTATTCTCCTGGAACTAGAGGCACCTCTGAAAATTTGTGGTATGTAAACTTCATGTGTGTGTATTCTGTGTAAGTGTACACAGCTACAGAGATGTAGTTGTATGCTAGCTGGAATGGAAGGAAAAGTCAATGAAAAAGATACTGGGATAGGCAAATGACCTTGACTTGGGCAATACGGATTGGTGATTGAGGTCTTCACAATCTTAAAAGTCATTTTCAACTTAGATTGGACTAAGTCAAGAAAAGGCGGCTAACAGTTGCTCCTGGTACTGTTCAGGAGCAAGCTCTGTTGGCAATAAGAGCTGCCTGCACTCTCTTATAGTGCGAATTTTGCAACTTGTCACTTATATTTCCCTAAGGACTACTTGCGTGGAGCTGCTACTCTTTAGATCATTATTTTGAAAAGCAGTTTTTTAAAAACATAAAAAGCAAATGTTTGCTGTTGTACTTGTTCCCTTCAAAGCAGAAGCAAAACAAAGATCTTTGTATGATATAAAATGGAATACTTTACTAGTCCCTGTTTAAAAATAGTGTTGAAGAAAGCACTGATAGTCTTCCAACTGAAAAAAAGAAGATACAGACTCATAAATTAAAGTTCATTAACATGTAAAAACGCCTTAAGCTTTACAGCAAGTATTATCAAAGTGTTATTGTTATCAAATATGGGTAAAAACTCTGTGTGTACTTTCCCTCTCTAAGACTTCATAATATGCTAGACTTCTTCAAACATACACTGTTGTTAACAGGTATGCAAGCTTGTTAAAAACTGTTACTGAAGTATTGTAAATACTGGCTTATAATCGTCCTTCAAGTTATTAGCAGCAGACGGATTCTTAGAAAGCATCAAATTTCTTGAATTAGGCTGCTTAAAGTGTCATAGAATTAAAATTGAAACGGTCTTTGAGTTTGTTACTAACATGCCCAAAAATGGATTATCTTCTTCCTAGGCTTCTTCCTGGCAGGCCTAATGTAGCAATCTTCCTTACATTACGAGAGGATATTACCAATTATTAAAAATAATAATAATAATAAAAAAAGCACTAATGGCAAAGTCACTTTTAAATGACTAATTGCTTGGTAGGGTGGGGAGGAAAAACCAGACCAGCCTGCCTAATGACATGAAGTTGAAGGTAAAATCCAGCTTTACCACATTGTGTTTATGCTAGGCTGAGAAAAAGACTATAGCAGTCTCATCATATTCCTACATAAAGGAAAAATGAAAACTCAATTATTGAACGTAAGTCAAAGTCTGCAAATATAATTAGACTCCTTCAAACAGTTAGTTTCTCACTTTTTTAAATCTAGACAACTGAAGGGACTCAGATGCATGATAATAAGGTAGCAAATGCACAGTTAGATAAGGCATTTGTTATTTTTCAATTAGATTCTAAACGAAGTGATAGCGCATGGAAGTGTCAGGTGCATTTAAATTTACTATTAGAGCAATTGTCAAAGATGTATGTATTTAAAAGTGAAAGAGTGGTGATGTCTTTCACCAAAAGCAAATTAAGCAGCTGTACTGCTTTGAACTACCCTACAGTGTGTTCAGGCAATGCTTGAGGAATCATTATGGGACTGTTTTTTCTTGTAATCAAGTCAGTTCAAAATAAGCTTTTACATCTTGAATGGCTGTGTTCTAACGTAAGATGAAAGCTATTCTTATGTAAACTTCCATTTTAAAATAGTTGCAGCTTTTATTGTAAGGCTTCGTATCTGATAGACTTCAACTTGTGCCCAGATGAAGCTGTGTTTTAAATTACCGAGTGCCTTCAATGGAATAATATTAAATGCATATTAAATGCATTTACAAAATAGTTTCTGCAGAATGTCCCTTTACTCTTTAAGTCCTTTGGTCCTTCTGGTTCATGTATGTAATTGAAAGTAGTTCCAGACAAAAAAACATATTTCTGTAGTACAGTTACTTGTTAATTCTGGTGGTGGAGGAGACTAGTGAGTACTAATAGAATAGTTCTGGAGTACTGGACCCAGCATCATGGTGACTTGTTGACGAGTCTTCTGTGTTTTCTTCTGGTCACAACCTGAAGATTTCTAATATCAAGTAGAATAGAAATTGTGCTTGTTGCAGCATATGTAGAAAATGATTTTAGCTGGTGGTACTTCAGAGTGCCTGCAGTTGAGTAATGAATAATGTTCATCACGATTAAAGGAAAATTAGGATATAATTCCCCTCCCGGAGTAAGAAATAGTTTAAATAAACAAATTACTGCCTAAAGAAGGAAGTATTGGATTTGTCATGGAAAGAGTAAAGAGGAATAAAGCATCAACTAGTAACTGGAATACATAGCTATAAGATTTGAACTGGAGAGCATACCGGTCTGGGAACTGTTTTAAGATTATGGAAAAAGTTGTAGGCATATGTGTGGTGGGGGGGTTGTTGGTTCCTTTTTGTTGCTTTTATGTTATGGTCATGGAAGCTAATTCTCTACTGGAGAATAACTGTGCTTAACAAAAACAGGTCTTTTGCCACAGAACAAACTGCAAAAGTGAAAATACATTTATGGCATGCTTGGTGTAAGGGACCAGGAGGTAGTCAACATTTTCATAATACAGCTTGTCCTGAAGATTTCTTAGGTAGATTTTTTTCTGCATTCAGTCACACTGGTAATGAATTCTACAGTCAGCTGGAATACATCCCATGTCCTGTACGAGTTACTGTAGCGCAGCTTTGGTATTGTCTCTGACCTTGTGGGCAGATCACAGGTAGTTACTTTTGGCTAGTCTGATATGAGGTGATGTTGTAATTCTGCACAGAGCTATTTCATGGAAAGCCTGCTTTATTTTGAAGGTGGCTGTGTGATGAGTAACATGACAGTTACTTTTCCTAAGATACTTCTGCAGGGTTGAATATCAGTCTCTGTACTGCTTTTGTATAAATAATTGCATCAAAGGAGCTGCCCTAAATGCCGGGGAGTGGGAATCTTAGCGCAGCAATGTTATGGGAGGACAAGCAATTGACCTTTGAAGTAAGTGCTTACTGCCAGCACGATGTTCGGTTTCTCTCCAGCCAATCCAGATCCTTTAGTGATCTGTTTTTGCAATAAATAATGTGACTTAACTTTTTCTTAGTACATTGGCTTCCTGGCCGTGTAACTGTTTAGTTAGATTGTCTTTCTGACGTTGTTTTATTTGAACAAATCGGAGCATGGTTAGAAAGCTTAAGCTTAATTGTGAAGGCTCCTGTAGCTTTTGTTTTTCAGGTTTTCATAACTGACCTAGCAGTTCTGCATAGATTGTGAGTTACTTGCATTTAGTAAATACTTCAATTTGTAATGTCAACGTGGTTCTCACCATTCCGATACCTATTGCCAGTTTGTTTTTAAAGGAAAATGTTATTTTCTTTTAAGATCAATTAATAAAAAGTGATTGGCTTACTTAAGCTCTTGATGTGTCTATCTTTACATTGTTTCACTAATCCTTGGTAAACATTTTCTTATTCAGGTGATATTCATGGTCAGTATACAGACTTGCTTCGACTATTTGAATATGGAGGATTCCCACCAGAAGCTAATTACCTTTTCCTTGGAGATTATGTCGACAGAGGCAAACAGTCTTTGGAAACGATTTGCCTACTCCTGGCATATAAAATCAAGTACCCAGAAAACTTCTTTCTCCTAAGAGGAAATCATGAGTGTGCTAGCATCAATCGGATCTATGGATTCTATGATGAATGTAAGCAAAGCCTATTCCTTCTGAAAGCCTGTTATATACTGATACTACGTTTTGGAAGCACTTACAGTAGTGACTCTTGCACTGCAAGGATTTCAGTATTCTGTGAACCTGCTTTGTAACTTTCTAAAAGTACATACCAAAAGAAGGTTAAACTCAAATATTTCCTCTTCTGCTGTCCTTGAAATGCTATTGCAGGAGGTTGAAACCTAAGTACACTAACTGGAATAAAGCTCTGTAAAGACAGTTTGCTAACATCCTTGGTCAGGTTGTGGTATGTCTTGTAGGTTGGCTTTAAGAAAACAGTAGTTTCTTCCTAATGTTGTGCACTGTTCTTGTAGGCAAGCGGAGGTTTAACATTAAGCTCTGGAAGACCTTCACAGACTGCTTTAACTGTCTGCCTATTGCAGCTATTGTGGATGAGAAGATCTTCTGCTGTCATGGAGGTAAGTTGGTGACTGCTTTTAAAGGCTGTCTCTAACCTGATCTTTAGGTTAATATTATATCAAATGGAGCGTGGGTGTGCTTACATGATACTTAGCCAAAGAGGTTTATGCTTATATTGTCTGTAAAGGTCATCATTATGTCTTGTGCTTTCCTGTGCATCTGGCAGCAGACAGGTGTTATCTTTACCAGATACACATGGCCACCTTTGCCAAAGGGGCGTGTCTAAGTATTCCCATCAATATATCCCTCTTTGAAGGATGCTGAATGCTAAAATTCATGCCTAATTTGCTTCGTGACTTGTTGCCATAGCTAGGGCTGCACTGACAGATAGCAAACGTTGGGATCCCTAGCAGTGAATGGAAAGAATAAGTTTCATGAGTAACCCCAGCTCTGTAGTCTTGGCCTCTTTAGCTGGTTTTGTAAGATGTTGGTGGGAGGGACCTTTGAGATCACGTAATGAAGCCTGCTGCTTGAAGTAAGACTGTTAATATTAGATCAGGTCAACCATAGTTTGCTCTGACTCCAGAGAACCTTCACTGTTGGAAAATCTACATTCTGGGCACCTGTCCCAGTGCTGCCTGATTCTGGTAGTGAAAAAAGTGTTTGGTGTTGATCTGCAAGGGGCTCGTGGCTTCTCCCCCTGTTGGAACTTATTCAGGTGCTCTTCTTTGTAGAAGGAGACTCTCCACGTTTTTCTGGGCAGTGATGCTTCCGGGTTTTTGGGACCTTGCAGAGTCCTGTCACAATTCAAACAATTGGCAACACTTTCAAATTACTTTTGTAGAAGTAAGAGCCATCTCACCTTCTTGCATCTATCTCTGCAACTACCTCAGTTACTGAGCAGCTTGCTGCCTTGTATTAGTGGTCCGGAAACGGCCCGGTAGGTGTCATACCAACACTGTCAGGGAGGTGATTAGAGATGAGTGGAAGCGAGAGCCCTGCAGAAACTTCTAGTTTGACTGAACAGCTCCATCTGGAGCGTGCACCCAAAATTCCTGAGCAGATTTCTCCAGACTGTGAGGCTGTATTGATGACTGCTACCCTGCCTTTACTCATTACAAGCATCTCTGCAAGGGCTCTGCCTGTATGGAATCTACAGTAAAAATGATCCTGTCTCCTCTTGCATCTTTTATTGAAAGCTTCTGCATTCAGTGCCTGCTAGTATAAGCTCATCAGTCTTAATACCTCGGAGCGTATTATGCTTATCTTGTCTCTGTAAATACAGAATTAATACAGTGGTAGACAGTCGAGTCTGTGCCGGTCTCCAGGTAGCATTGGCATGTTAGAGAAAATACTTGTTTTATCATAGGGCATCTCTTGAGCTCATTCTCAATCATTGTGGTGTGGCCATTTTGTTGTTGTTGTTTTTTTCTTTTAGGAACTGGTACCTGTATTGTGAGCTAGATCTCCTAATTTTAAGAATATAAGATATAGAATCACGCACTGAGGAAGCCATCATCAGTGGCTAAAAACATCATAATTTTTTTCAAAAAAAGCTGGCAAAGGAAGTACTCCTTTGCTATTCTTGTACTACTTTGTATTTTGTGTTTTTGGGGAAACAGAATGAATGGTGTCAAAATACTGGGGTATTTCAGGTAAATAATTAAGCTTATGTGGTGGAAAGCCATCAAGGATGCTTAGCAGGTAGAGTAGAATGCTGCATTCTGTGACAAAACCAGTACTTTTGTGTGTATGTGCATTTCAGACCTGAGTTACGAGCAGGAAGCCTAGAAAGTTATTTTCAAGAAAAAATTAAAGCTTCGTTAATGTACGGGGGGGGTGTTAACCTCTTCTTTAAGGAAGTAGGAAAACTTTTGCTATGCGTACTATGCTTAAAGGATCCCCTTATGAGAAACAGTATTTACTATTTTATTGATTATTAATTGTCCCTTAAACTTGTACAGGTTTCATCTGTAACTGAAATTACTATCACTCACAACTGATCTGCGGCTGTGAAATAGTGAAAAGCTTACTAAATGTGCTGTGTGCTCCTGATAAATGAAAGTGGACATTCAGCACTTAAGCTCTGCCCTTTTTCCGCTCTTCTCCAATCCTGTCCAAACTGCATTCCAGATCCCCTGAAGTCATGGACTGTCAACGCCTTTTCATGATGTTACTGCTATAATAAACACTGAGGCAGCAACACTAACCATACAACTCTGCTGGAGGTTGAAGCTAGCAGGTAGATATAAGGTAGGTGCCTTTTTTACTATATTGCGCATTTTTGCATAGTTTATTTTAAAAATATTGTCCTATGGGATATATAATAAAAACTTTGCAAAACCGCATAACATAGTAAACAAAAGGCACCTAACTTACCCCAGTAGGCTATCTACGACAGCTTAAATCCCAAGTCAGCTTTTTTTACTTAGACTTTTGCATTTTCTACATCACAATATAAGTCACACCTCTCTTGCCATCCCTGTCTCCAAATGTTCATGCTGCCAAAGGATCTCCCATTGTATTCTTCCCACCTGCCTCCTTCTCCCCGCCCTGTCTTTCCATGTTGCTCACACAAGTCATATTTTGGCTTTTTTCTCAAAGCTGTACTCTCAGCTTACTTCTGACTTTGCTCTTTATCTCACTTTGTTAAAGCTTATTCCAAAACCATTCCCAGCTTCTCCCTTTTGCTCTGCTTTGTATTCTGTACAGTATTGTCTTCTTTATGACACCTTGTTCTAGTTCTCATCTTTAGAGACTTGTTGTGATAACTTTCAAATTTCTACAAATTAAGCCCGTGCTGTAGTGTGTCATGTTGATGGAATACATCGGTCTGATCGCATTAGATTTAATCTCTGTGAGATAGGAGTCACGTTAGTTCAGTAGAATGCTAGATATACATAAACAGAATTGCAGAGCTTGAAAATCTTATCTTGTGACATTACTGACATGAAATGTATGTTGAAGCTGGGGAGTCTTCTTGATATTCCTACATAGTATCCAAGGAGAGCATAGGACCTTTCTGGATTATGCTATAAAAATATGTAACAATCACTTTACCAGCTCTGCATGATGAGTGGTTTCAAATCTAGTGCCTGGATCTGATGAGTCTGCCGGGAGTAATGACAATTCATTTTCTGTTCTCCATTAGGGAAGGTGTGCTCTTATGCTTCAAGAAGATAATATGCTGAATGGTATTTTCTGTGCTCAGCTGTCATTATGTGACAAGACAGCTTAATTCAATTGTGTACTTTTCAGTTTATTTTCAATATACAGGTTGCAGCAATCACTGTAGCGAGAGCAGCTTGACCAAGTTTTAGCAGCCTGTTTGTAATAGTTCCTTAATTTCATGCTGATCATGCACAATTTTTGTCTGTAGATCTGAATTTCAGACATTAGCTATTCCTGTTTGTACAAGGGAAATTAAGAAGATACCTGGGGAAAGACGGCCTCTTGTGTAGTTATAGAGAGGTCTACAAACATGCAGGTAGTTTTGTGGATTTTTGGTATTTTACAGTAGTGTAAAGTAATGCAAAAACTAACAGCTATGGGTCTGAGACGTGGTTTGTAATAACATATTTTTCTTTTAAATAACTTCATGGTTTGGGTGTAACCTGAAATGCTGAGAGCTGTAAGCCCATAGAAAGTCACAAACTGGTTGTGCTAAGATCACTGAGACTGCCCATTACTGTCTCGGGGTGTGGTGCTGCCCTAGAACCTACACACCTTTGTGCTAATGTAATCTACATGCAAATGGATCAGATCTGGGGAGGGAGAAGTAGTGCGTTGGTCAGAGTTTAAAAGCTGGTTATCTGCTTGAATTTAGATTATTCTCCCTGTGTTGTTGTGCAAGTAGAGCTGACTTAAACTAATTTCCTACAGTATCTAGCAAAAACAACTGTCATCCTTCACAACCTCAAGGTATTGTTATAAAGATGGCTTTAACAAGCTGATGAGGATAGAAGGCTCTTGTCATAAGACCACTTTAACAAAAAAATCTGAAATCTTAATGCTTGAAGGAAAGTTCCTCAAGTCCTTCCTTGTATCCAATGTGTTGGAGTCATTGTTCATCCAACGCATACATTGCCACTGTCCAGACTTGGATGCCAGCTGAAATCACTTTGTGGTGACTCCTTTCCAGTGACAGGTCTCCTGTCATGTGCGAAGTTCTGGACTGAGTAAAATGGATATGGCTTGCTAATATGAAATGTTTCATCACATTCGAACCACGTGCTCTCTTTCCAGATCTGCGACTTTCTTCATTAGGTGATCTTGGCCTAAGTCATTTAGGTGTTTAACTCACTTCCATACCTTTAGTTAAGGTCACGTTAAGATGCTAGAGCATCTAGTAGGCTTTTTCATGCCTGTATGCCTCAACTAAAACAGTTCTGGAGTTTGTTCCTGAACAGTTCAGAGTAGCTTTGGAACACCATCCTTTGGCTGTAATTGCATGTTAATATGACAAGCTATACAAAAAAAGAGGTGTGTTCTGTGTGATAAATGACTTAGTCATCAAGGTACTGTGGTTTTAAAAATGACTGAGTAGCTGAGCTGTAGTAAGTAGATGACTACGTTTGTGCTCCTGATCTATTGCGGTTGTAAAGTCTAGTATTCAGTTACAGCATGCAGCACCTGCAGCTCAACTGAAGTGCGCTAACACATTGAAATAGTGTTGTAACTTGCTTACGATTTTAGTCATACCTGCAAGCTGCTTTGGCTTGTGGTCTTTTAAAGCTGGTAGGGTATTTTCCTGTAGCTTTTAGAAAGTAAGTTGGTTGCAGAGAAGGTCATCTGCATCTATTTTAGTTGTATAAGATAATGGGAATGCTGTCCTTCACTGACTTTCTGTCTAGTGAACTGTTTAAGAGAACATATTTAACTGTAGAGTTCTGTGCTGTACGGCTAAAAGTATGGCAGGAAAACAATTAAAACTCTGTACTAATTTCTCTTGTGTTATTCTGTGTCCTTTTGTTCAGGAGTTCAATGGTCTTGCAGAAAACTGTTTTGTTTATATTACAGTGGAAACAATGGATGCTGTATGACTTTGAACCTCTAATTGTTTGTTCTCTGGAACCCTTTTTAACAGGTAAAATATGTGTGTATAAATCACTTGGGTTTTTTGTACTTACAGGACTGTCTCCAGATCTCCAGTCAATGGAGCAGATCCGGAGAATTATGAGACCTACAGATGTTCCTGACACAGGTGAGTGACATGGAATTTACTGTAAATGGGTGTTAGTGATGAAACAGCTTTAATTTCTGTACAGGCAGTGCAATGACTGAAGTCATTAACTCTGACCGTACAGTATTCCCAGACTTCTGTGCAGGGCATGAGTCTTGTTCCTCATGATGTCTCGGTTATCTGATACTGTTAGAGGTTATTGCCCACATTGTTATTGCTTGTCATAACAGACTAAGACATCCGATCCAAGCCTGCTGTAAAACAAACTTAGAAATCTAATGAAAGATCAAATGAAACTGAACAGCTTGTTCTTTTGCTTGCCTTGATTAGGCTAGGCACACCCAAACCATTTAGTCTATCAAAGAACGTAACTGTATAAAGGTTGCTGAGTATGATTTGAAGTATTTGGGCTTCTCTTTCCCTGGGGCCAATAGTAATGGCTCCTTCCTCTTCAAATTTGTAAAGTATAGCCACTTCTCCTTCACTGTGATTGGAATTTCATTGCTTGTATCAATGTGCTAGTCAAGAAATTTTCTTCTGCTAATACATTATACTTTGCTTACACTTACTGAATGCAAATTCCCAGTGCTTTCTGTACAATAATCTTTTGAATCATATTAATTAATCACCTTCTCTAGTGTCCTGTTTATTCCAAATTTTGTTACTAGTGGATTGAAAAGACTGTCAAGCAGTACAATGGGATATTTTTTAAAAAGTATTGCTTTCAACAGTAGTCTGAAGTTCTCTTTTAGAGGGCATTGCACATTTAAATCTTTTGTTTGGAAACACAAATTAGTACGGTTAACCTTGGAACAGAAGAATTCTACCTCCTGTAATGTGTTCAGTGTTGATGCATAGGAGTAATTCAGGGTCTGATTTTAATATCTACTGTCCCTCAATCAACTACATATTCAGTGCATGCCGGTATATGCACACTTGAAACTGAGATGAGATACATTACTAGACTGGTAAATGAGTATTTCTGTATTATAAGTGACTACTTCAAGTTCTTCCTCTCATGCTATTTATAGTTCACTCCATATCAACATAAATGTCAGTACAAATGAGTCAAACTTTACATTTATCAGAGCTTTCAGAAAAGGTGGTTTTATTCAACAGGCTGATACTACTGCTCGAGCCACCCCCACTTCAGGAATGCCCTTGTAGAATGTAATTGCAGTTTCCATGGACACTCCACTGAAATCATGCACTCCTAGTACCTTCTAAAAATAAGCATAGAGATTAAAAAACAAAAATAAAAACAAACCTTTTTATCTACCGAGTGGTTTGCTGTCTTCATTTTGCTTTCAGAAGCAATAGACAGATGTTTACCAGCAGAGGTAAAAATGACAGTGACATCGAAGGACTTGATCTTTTGGGTTTACTTATGCAGCCAATATGACTGAATGGCATTAAATCTTGTGGAGAGTAAACTGAAGTGATCTCACTGCTCTGAAAGTTAGGAGTCCTTGAAAGCTATCCTTTTGTAGAGGGATGTCACTTCATGAATGCTTGTGTTGATGTAGAAATTACTAGTAGGTGTTCTTGTGGCTTGTGCTGGTAAGATTAGATCATTACAATAGTTTCTTCTAGTCTGGTGGAAAAAGCCTTTGCAACATCAACTGCAGTTTCAAGACCTCTTATTTTGGTGGCTTTTTCATGGGGTTTGGAAGCCGTTTGCTCAAATCTAACTCTGAATTCCAACTTAAATCACTTGCCTCTATCTAGTAACACAAGTAGTTGCATTTTGTGAGGCCAGTGTATAAATTTTTGTGTTTTGGTTGGCATTGCTGACCATTCACTTATTAGGAAACTAACTCCCTCTTTTGTGTAATTTTGAATATCTTGTATCAGCTGTGTTGGGGTGTTCTTCCAGCCAGCCTAAGCTATTGTCGTAGTAGGTGTAGCGTGTTAGAAAATAAACCTATTGGGGTGGCATAGGTTAGTTTTAGTTGTGTAGATGAGACAAACTTGTTGGAGAGTTCTGTTATACAACTGTTAAAGATTATAGGACAGATTTGCTTACTACTGTGTATGACCCTAAAGATTATTTGATCTTTGGGGGAGAAGAGAAGAGGAGGTGCTTCCTAAGCAGTTGAGACAAACAGCTTCTGCCACTGGTTGGAAATTCCTTCTAAGAAACCATTAGGGATTGCAGTGAAACCATTGTGTTTTGAAAAACATTATATTCAGTATAGAACTAAATTTTGGTAAAGTAAGTTTTTATCAAATGATGTTTGTATTCAGTGTTTTATTTCTGGATATATATTTTATTTAAAATGTAGTTCTACTTGCTCTGTTATGTCTTCCAAAAGCAAATGAAATGCTACCTTCCACGGAGGTGGAGCTGTGACTGTTGCTAAAGACCATTTGATAGCTGTATATAAAGACAGAATAGTCTAGTTGCACAATAGGTTTCTGACATGAATTTTGCTTGATCATAATTGCAGTTTCTGTTATTTAGAAAGTGTCTTCAGTATTTTGTGTAGCTAATAACTTGGCTTAACTGGAAATCGAACAGAGAGAGAGAAGCCTGCTGCTGTCTCCTTTTGGTTGTGAAACAGTGCTCTGAAGTACTTAAATACTTAAGGGTTAGCCATCATAGGTAAAGAAAACACAATTTCATGCAAACTGAGATACAAACAAACCAAAGAGCATTCAAACTCTATTGCAGCTGTATTGGCCTGAGACACTACAATTGAATTAAAGGATCCTGTTTAGTACACCTTTTTAACTCCAGTGTTAGCTGACCCCTTGTTGACAGCAGGAAAAAGGCCTTTACTTG
This sequence comes from Anseranas semipalmata, assembly GCA_013399115.1. Classification (NCBI taxonomy): domain Eukaryota; kingdom Metazoa; phylum Chordata; class Aves; order Anseriformes; family Anseranatidae; genus Anseranas; species Anseranas semipalmata. Next base: position 429,701 of record VXAA01000311.1, on the reverse strand, counting down.
TGCTAAAATGACAAAGATTTTTATTACTCGAATTTAGGTTCCAAGCTGATTGGCATGAAGCTTTTTGAAAAGTCGGGGTAGTCCAACCAAGCTGAAAGTGCGACTTGAAACTATGTATTAGAATTTTGCCTTGTTAAATTTTGATTTAGTCAGTTAAGGTTCTTCCTGTACTGTAAGAAAGCTTTCACATTCAGAAGCTTGTGGTACAAATTTATTTGTTGTATTTCTGACTGGTCCTGCACAGGATTTTACAATTCACTGTGTCTTTCAAACTAAGCTTGCTTGGTGAGCTGTGAAATTGATAGCTGCCTTTTAAAGTGCACTCATCGCAGTATTTTTGAATTCCTCAAATGCTTGCTGTAAATATGCTGAATATTGCAATTAAGTATTATTTCAGAGATGTTTGGCTCTTCTTTGTTTCACCTCAAGGTACTATCAGATGTAAAGGGGAAAAAATCTTGCCCTATTCTCCAGGCTTATGCAGGCAGTGTCTTTGAGACAAAAGTCAAGTATTGCTGAATTTATTACTAAGGTTTTTTTTTTTTTCTTTAGGAGAGCTGTGCTGGTAATTACAGTAAAACTATTACTTGTAGAATAATACCTCCTAAGACTAACATCTTCACTTGTATTATCTTTCAAAGGCTTGCTGTGTGACCTGCTGTGGTCTGACCCAGACAAAGATGTGCAAGGTTGGGGTGAAAACGATCGTGGGGTCTCTTTCACTTTTGGTGCTGATGTGGTCAGTAAATTTCTGAATCGTCATGATCTGGATTTGATTTGTCGAGCTCACCAGGTATGAATTATGCTGTTGTTGCTTAAAACCTTCCCTTCTAGAATTTATGCAGTTTTGGTGTTCGTTATCTGTAGGATCTATTTAAAACTTATTTTGCATTGCTTTACTTTTAGAAAAAGAAAAATGTTCATAATATAGGAACTATAAGGCTGCATCCTTCTGTTGACTCGTATAGAACTGAGTATCTAATGTCAATGAAGTAAAATATTAACACTAGATTTCACCGGTGATCTTCCTTGTGTATTGTCTGGTTACTGTTGGACTCTTGTATATGAGTACTAGAGATAAATGTCTAGGCTTAAAGTGGCAAAGGAACAAACTAAAGAATCACATTGAAGTTTCAGAGTTCTTCCATTTCAGTATTAGTTCTCTGGTTGTGACTTAAAGTCCTCTTAAGTTGTAGCTTAAATGATCTCTGCTTGACTTTGTGTAAGTATTCGGTACCTTTTGAATGCTTCTACAACAAACCTGTACATAAAATCTTGCACTGGTGCCTTTATTTTAGTTCAGTTATCTAGAGTACTTTGGCAAAGGTTTGTTTGACTTGCTGAAATGTGCAGAAAGTGGAGTTATTTTTGGCATTGACAGTCTTTAAGTACACATTTTTGTTTGCAGTTTTTATAAAGTTATTTTAAGCAAGTGTCCTGGTTAGATGGACACCAGGTTTCAATTTCCTTTGTAACATTTCAGTTTCATTATTTAGTTGATTTAAAAAGCTCTGGCATGCTGTGAAGGAAAAGTAGATTTTTAATTGTGTAACGGTTAAGATTTGGTACTCTATCAGAACACTTAAATACTTCTTACAATTTTACTGCTAAATTATTAGAAAATATTAGTGTGCAGGATGGATGTTAAGATTTCTCAACTGCAAATTAAGGTTGCTTCTTGTATTCATGTAGTTGTTTCTGTTCTTTATAAAAATATAACATCTTTCAAAAGACCATAGCAATTGGGCTGAACTGAGCAGTATTCTGTTGTGTGCTAATTTCAGTGTATTATAATGTGAGGCTTCTGTTTTGGGGAAGAAGGAATATCCTTAGCTGATGTGTTGTACTACTTGCAGTGTTGTAAAGGTGAATTGTGCTCTTAGAGGAAGCACGGCAGAACCACCTTGCCTTTAGACTATCAAAATTGTCAAAAGCCTACACTTCAGGTTTGGACAATCAACACGAGAGTGCAAGTGAAACTTAGTGGTTAGAGTTGCAATGAAGGTGGTATCCAGACCTTTTGTGCTCTGAACTAATAGATCAAATGTATCCAAATTGTGTGTATAAGCAATAAAATGCTGGGAATCCTCAAAGTGACAGTGCATAGTGGGACTTCCAAGTATAAATACTAAACAGTGAAGCTGATGCATAACATTGGAATTAACATCGGAACTGGCAGACAGTTGAAGCTACCTGATTTGTCATTCACTGTTCAGATAGGTAAAATGACTGAACCTGTCCTGTTTGAAAGCCGAGACACACAATACTCTTTCAATTAGTTCTTGCCATGTTTTTAATATAAGTCCTGTTTGCCTCAAGACTGGCCTTTTTCTTTAAAGTGCATCTTTTTGTTTGTGAGCTGTATTGATTTCTCTGGTGTTGACAGGTGGTCGAAGATGGATATGAATTCTTTGCTAAACGGCAGTTGGTCACCCTATTCTCAGCTCCAAATTATTGTGGAGAGTTTGACAATGCAGGGGGCATGATGAGTGTGGATGAAACTCTGATGTGTTCCTTTCAGGTACGATATATTTGTACACTAAGTATTCCTTTAAGTGTTGGACTATATAGACTGAATTAATCTGCTTGTTGACATGCTTACAGTTAGACTAGGTTAATATACTTGAGGTACGGAAATTGTGGCACAGCAGGCACTCTGGCTGTGGACAGAGAAGTAAAACTGCAAACCAACTATTCTCCAGAGAAACGTGTGGGATTTGTTGTTTTCCAAACTCCTAAGTATTAGTTATTGCCCCTATTTGGATCCTCATTTCAATGTTACTTGGGTGAGTCTTTAGCCATACCTAGTGATCAAAGTACATCATTATGCAGACTAATGGCACCCTTTCAGTGTGGTTATTCTGCTTATGTTTTATTCCGTACTCCTTCTTGGACGTTCCCACCCCGGCGTAATGGTAGAACCAGAGGGATTTATTAGTTCTACATATTGCTGTTTTAAGATTCAGAAGCTTGTAGGATCGTGGTGTGATTTCCAGCCCCCCCACCCTGTTCCTGCTGAATGAGATTTCATGTTGGCTTAATGACATTTGAAATGTTCTCAGCTGTCAGTGACTCAAAACAACTTCTTTATTTTCTCTAAGATATTGAAACCATCTGAAAAGAAAGCCAAGTACCAGTATGGTGGACTGAATTCTGGGCGTCCAGTCACTCCACCTCGCACAGCTAATCCACCGAAGAAGAGGTGAAGAAAGGAATAATGTAGAAACACCATCAGATCTGTCAAGGACAAAACTCCATATTACAGTATATAATAAGTGTGCACTGTAAAACCATCCAGCCATTTGACACCCTTTATGATGTCACACGTTTAACTTAAAGAGACGGGTAAAGGATCTTTATTAATTTTTCTAGTAGAAAGATGTGCGACACTGTATTGTAACAAGTATAGCTCCAAGTTCTAATATCCAGCATAGAGTTAAAAAAATAAAAAAATAAAAAAACTATTGCAACTACATATTCACACTTACCACGGTTTTTAAAGTTGACCAACATCCCAGTTAAAACTTGATGTAATAGTTAAACCAGATGAGAGCATGATGTTCCATTTGTGTAATGTGGTCTTATTGTTGCTTGATTGCTTTTACTTTGGTTATTTTGTAGCTAGAATGATGCGAATACGGTATCTAGTCATACTCCCTGGCTCTTTGAATTTGAAATAAGAAAGGGGCTTTTTAGAACAGCCATTGATCTCTTATCCTCCCCCTAACCTCATGTTACTCATAATAATGCCGCGCAAATGTGTGCCCCGTTATAATGCAAAGTTTATAGTATGGTAGTGATTAAAAGGCAAACTAATTCCAACGTGCCCAGACTGGACAGCTTGACAGCCAACGTAAATTGGGACAGAAAAACCTGTCTTGACTTTTTAACTTAAACTGCCACACAATGAATTTGTGCACTACACTATTTTAAATTATTGATGTTACACTGTGCTATGGCACTTCATTTAACTTAGGACAAAAATGGTATTGCCTATGAGTTGGTAACTTGATTATGTGGTACCTTGGCTTTAGTTTTATTAGCATGAAACACCTTTGGCATGCTTAGCTTCCAGGTAACTCCCTACCTGCATCAGAATTCATCTTGCATAGTTCCACAGAACATGAAGATCCTTATTTGCTAAGCCTTTGAAAGCTGACATTCTTTTTCATAAGAGGGTGTATTTAAATGGATGTTCATCAATGGACAATAGGTTAGCTGACAAGTGGTAAGCTAAAACTGCTAAACGAATGTCCAACATGATTATAAGGCTTATGTCACTAAAGATTATATCCTTTGGATTTTCATGATCAAATTTCATATACTATTGTATAGACTTCTGCTTTGTAGTGTACTATAGTAGCAATAATTTCTGTACATGATCAAGAGTTATGCAGTATTTCTTTTCAGTTCTCTCCTTTCTCAAAAGGGTAAACATTGGCAAATGGCAAGATACAGAGAAGATACACAGTTTGTAGTAGGATAAATGAAAGGCACAGATTTGTGATGCTTTAGGATGCAATACTTATCAGATATAAATACAAAAGCTTTTACTGAATATTGTTGAATTTGAAAGATTTTTGGGGGGAAGGCTTCAGATTTACACCATTCTAAATGTGCATCAGTAGATGTAAAACTTGACTTCAGTATTGTCTTTGAAAATGTTAAATTGAGGATTCTGGTAACTTACATTTTATGAACTGGCACATTATATAATGCAAGAGTTATATTGATTTCTGACACAGTGAGCAAGTTCTTCAAAATGGATTTAAGTCTCTTTTCTAATTCCATTTTTGTTTTAAATGCATATTTTAAATGTAGTTTTTTTCATTTAGTAAAAGTTGTCTAATTCATTTGAATGAAGTCTGACTGGTTATTTTACTACTGTTTACTGTTACTTAAGAAGTGTGGAGTGTTTTTTAAATATATAGCATATATATATTACTGATTTATGTCGGATTGGCCTGTGGTTTTGAGCAATGGTTTAATTTACCCCATCTTGAAGCAAGCACCAGCTGAATATATAGCATCAAGTATAGAGGTAGGTTTCTTCTGATACTGCTCAAAGATGCTTGTTCTTGAAAGTCAGTGATGACAGCAGTGTGAGTGAGAGTAATGTTGGTTCTTGACAAGGTAATTGATGAAATCCGTTCTGTAAACCTTGATGAGATAAGTTCATGCTCTTAAGTCATTGCTTACTTGAGGTTTAGTTTTACAAGTTCTAAAAATGCTGGTTTTTGCCAAGTACCAGCCTCTGTTATAAGAAACGTCATGTTACCAAACAGCTGGATTAACACTTTCCTATTTTTTTTCCTTAGTTTGTGGAACAGTATCTTCTGTATCATGAAATGTCTAGGTGTAAAGCTGTATTTATGTGAGTACATAACCTGCTCACTTGTACCACAGATGCTGCTGCAAGAGGAGAATAAAGTCTTTAGGCCTTCTCCTTACATGTCCTAAAGAAATAGGAAATTCTTAGTTTAACTCTGTTACACTAAAAAGTCAGATCTAATGGTGGTATCCTGAAAGAATTGCTCTTCTTGTATAGCAGCAATTATTGGCAAAGAGTTTGAGTGCCTTTTTGACCACCGGGTGGCTGGGATGTCTGCGAACAACCCTCATCATCCTATACCGGGGAAAAAATACAGGGTTTAATAACCTTACTCCTACAGATGGGTTTGGTATTCCATACTTGAAACAAGTCAGGAACATCAGATATAACAAAACTTACCATACCAATTCAGCTTACATTTACAATGTTAAAGTAGATCTGTTGCCCATTCTGGAAGGGGTAGAAATGAGAACCTGAAAGTAATTATGCTCAGATAAAATTAACTCTTGTACAGTAATTGAGATGGTCCAGAAATCAGTAGCTTTTTATAACTTCAGATGTTTCATTTAATTGTGTGTGAAGTCAGCAGTTGAGAACAGCATATGCAGTTCTTACTAGAGTGCTAAATATTTGAAAGATGTGATGGAAAGGCTTGACTTCAAACACCATGCTTCAAGGTGTAGCAACAGAACTTGTGAGACAGTAGCTGTGTTGGTTTCTGGTCTTTTAAACTGTCAGAGGCTGGGGGGCTAGAGTTTCAAGCATAACATAGCTAGGCTCTTCGAGATACAGACCTGGACAAAACAGCATAGATCTTAATCACTTTTCAAGCTCAAATCTCTTTGGAAGTCCAAAAAAGTTTGAAAAAGTGATGAATGCCTTATTGATGCTACAAAACATTGACATACTAATAGTGTAATTCTCCTTGTTTCGGGCAAGACTGCATAATGGAAAACATCTATGCTATGATAGTGTTAGTATGCATAACCCGCTGATGAAAACTTTTCATTGTCAGCTGTCATGAAGTAGCAGTGAGATCTTGTTTGCCAGTCATATGGACCCCTTCAGGAGCAGAACAGGCAGCAAGTTGTGCTGGGGTGGATGACTGGAAGGCTGGGGGTGGGAGGGAGGGGTGTTGGTTCCTGGCCTGCTCCATTCCTTGAGCAGCATTCCAGCAGGGGAAGACTAAGGAGAAGAAAAGAAATTACCCTGCTGCCTGTAGGTTTTGATTATTTCAGTCGATGTCCAGGAGACTCGGACTGCCCTAACAAAGTGGGTTCAAAACTTAGTTCCATGGAATCACAGAATGGTTGAGATTGGAAGGGACCTCTGGAGATCATCTAGTCCAACCCTGCTGCTCAAGCAGGGTCACCTACAGCACGTTGCACAGGATCGCATCCAGGCGGGTTTTGAATATCTCCAAAGAAGGAGACTCCACAACCTCTCTGGGCAAATTGCTAATGGACTAATTGCTGATATTTTTTTCCATGTAAACATCTTGTCTGTACAAGCTTAAAATGCTGCTAAGCAGTACAGCATTAGTGAATGGGAAGTAACAGGATTGTCAAACAAGCTGCTAAGAGATGTATAAAATATACACCAATTGAGGGATATTTCTGCCTGTTCTCCCACACCCCTTTTTTTATCTGATGGTAATACACATTCTTGATTTCATAGTAGAGTGTAACATGGCACGTAAGCTTTGTCTTTTTTCACGTTGGTTGACAGACTTCTTGTGATATCCAAACATTAGAGAAAAATCTGCTTTAATCTAATTTAAGGTATCGCTCTAGGGGAGTTCTTTGGTCTTTCATGTTGATTGATTGTTGATCTGAGATTCTTGTCTTTTTTTTTTTTGTTGGGTTTTTCATATGCTTAATGGTGTTTTCTATGCATGGAATGTTCATAATCATTAGCTACTTCAAAGGAGGAAAAAAAATATACTTTGTTCCATATTGTTGTGATCATCGTGCTGCTCTAACACTGAATTCTATCTTCATTTAGGTGGGCTTGTTTGTACTGATCTGTTTCCAGAAATGTAGGAAGTGGTCTTTTATTAGCGGGCTGTATTGTTTGCTACATCTAGGCACACAGAAGTACTTTTAGAGACTGAACTTTGAGTTGGTCTTGTTGCTTCTAACGCTTTTGCAGTGTGATTCTAACTAGTTTGCACCGTGATTAACTGCAAATGCACTGCTAGGTGTCAGCAAGCTTCATGATCCTATTATGTACCGACTTCTCCATAAGAGAAGTTAATAAGTACGTATGATGCTGCTTGTAGTATCCCAGTGCAGTGCATTGCTTTGTTCTTATTTGCCTGGGAAACTCTGGCTGGAAAGTCTTCAGACCTGTGGAAGGAAGTTGATTTTATTGTTAATATGCTACATCCCTATTTTAAGGTTGTTTGAAGATAAAGATCCTGCTTACATATGTAGTTGTATCCAAGAATTCCTAGGGCCTGTGGAGTCCTCTACTGCATTTCTGTCAAAAGATTGTAGAAATGGGAGTTGATGAGCAGTAAGATATTCTTTATATGAAGAAGAGATCGCATCTGTGGCTTATCTTTGAGTAAGTCCAAGAGGATATTGCTATCATACTGTGGAAGCTGTCAGCTGAAATTACTGGAGCAGTGGGTGGTTAGTTTAAGGTGGATAAACACATTTTTCTCTCTGTAGTAATGGAAATATGTAAGAGACATTACTGTTACCAAATATGGTTAAACTGAAAGTGACCTGAGTAACTCTCTTTTGGATAGCTGGAGTTTTCAGAATACGTAGACTACAAACATGAGCATCCTATGCTTGGCTTTTGTTTTAAAGTTCAAAGGTTAACAAAAGCTTTAAAAGGTTTAAAAAAAAAAAAAAAAAAACCTTTAAAAGGTTAAAAAAAAAAAAAGTTAAAGCCTTTGTAGAGGCTTATGTAGCTAATAGTTGTAAAAGCCTAGCCTTTAAACTGGTGTTTCATTTCTTCCTGGCAAACTGTCAGTGTCATGTGCATGGCTGGTATATCTGGAATTTCCTTGCTGTCAGGTTTGTGGGAGAAGAATACGTTTTACACAAACCTGTAGCATCACAGCTTAGCAAAGCACAGAGGCACAGTGATACTGTCAGTATCATATTGCTCTTGAACTCGTCTGAACTGTAACTTGGCTTGTGATTGGCATGTCTGCTTTGTAATGTACGTGAGGCTAAATGTGAATATTTGGCTTGAAACGGGCTGGTGAAAAAGCAAGGGCAAGAGGATGTCTCCTTATGTTGGAGCAGAGGTGAGTACACAACATGTTGTGGATATCTGTCTCAGTCCACATGGGCTAATAATGTGCTTTAGAGAACTGTGTAGTTTTTTATGCAAAACAGAATTGAGGTGAAGTTCATGTTTTGGTGCATATTTAAATACCAGTTCTTCATGCATCTTTGAACAGCCCTGGCTGTGAATACTAAGCATATAGTCCTGCTTATCAATAGCAAAAAGCAACTCAATGAATGAATGCCAGGCTTGGAATATTTAGGCATAGCCCTGGATGTTTTTTTCTCTTCCGTAATCTGTTCACTTCTGCTAATTAGCAGTAGCAGTTTTCAAGCGCACTCTCAGTGCATCTGTACACTTTTTTCATAAACTGATTTTGCTTGCTTTATTCCAAAGGTTGACCAAGGTTTTGATGACAGCATCTAACCAGGTGGCTGCACGCGTCTCCTGGGCTTATAACCAAGCATTCTTCTTACTGCTTGTATCAGATGATCACAGCTGAAGGAACCTCAAACCATGTTGGACTGAACACTGGAAAACCATGTGACAGTAAGTCAGTGTTGGGACAATAAATGAGTTACCAAGATAAGCCACAAATTTGGTACTGTGTTGTTATGGGTCTGCCAGATTCTCATCTTCTATGGATTTCTGGAACTGGTTGTGCCTGAGCATCTTTCTTGAAGATCCCACAAGTTGTTGGGAAACACGCAAAACTATCTGGTTACTTGTTCTGTATCTTAGCGTGCCTTGTTAAAAAAAAAAATGATAATGACCTCAACATGTTAATTGTTATAAGGACAAAATTTCATTCTGTTCTCCAGTGTCCCATTTGAACTCAAGTTAATCCCTGTACCTGTATGTTTGAAGACATGAGAATGAAAAAACATAATTCAAAATAAGTTTTCCACCCACCCTTGCCAATATGTGGTTAAAGTAATTGCTTCCAAGGAAAACTCTGCTTACTGTCTTGAAACAACCTGAACAGGTGGAGCTCAGGGGGTTGGAACCAGGTGATCTTTAAGGTCCCTTTTAACCCAAGCCATTTGATGATTCTATGTGGCCTAGCACAGCCCCTTTCCTGGGTTCTGCTGCCTTGTTTAACAGGATCTGCAGATGAAGCTTCATGTTTAGCTTACTGCAAGCTCAAATCTTAGGGGCAACCTTATCAGAAAGCAGGTGCTAACTAGGTCCAGCTGTTAATAAAGATCAGAAAAAAGCTATTCTGTATCTTCAGGTGGAGATAAAAGTTTTATGTTAAAGTAAGATGAGAATGGCATAGTATTCCCAGGCAGAGCTCTAGAAATGAGCAGCACATGAAAATCCTATTGAAATACGATAGGCATGCCCAGATGGTAAGTTTCAGTGTTTTAACTTATTCTGAATTATTGTTGAATGCAGGAAGCAAAGTAAATAGGCAGGATTACAGTTTTCTAGTCTCTTACGGATTGATGATACTCAATATTAAATTATATTTGCAGACAGCAGAATAAAGTTAGTGATTTTTTTTCCTCTTTGGTAGAAAGTTCTACCTGCTCATGTTTCTTTAAAGGTTTGAATCTTTGGGGTGCAAGAGAATACTCTAGATGCATCTAATTAGTTATTTAAAAGGCTTAGCTAGGGGGAAAAAAAAAACATCATGTGGACAAAGTGGTGCAGATCGTGACATGAAGCAGAGGAGCACACAGAGTTGATAAAAATGCAAAGGACGTTAACCTTGGCAAGTAAATATTTTCCAATGTAATGATTTTCCCCATTTTGCTTTGAAGGCCCAACAAACATATGGTGAAGTAGGTACAAGTGTTTCACATTGCTCCCTCTGGATACTTTCTAGCAGCATATCTACAATTTTATTCCTGTTGAATTTCAGGGCATATATAAATCAGAAATTTTCCTTTAGCTACCCCAAGAATATTTTATATTTACACTTTGGGTCACTATTCCTGAGCAGCTTTTTGCACCTTCCTCAAAGACAGAACATGTAATTTCTGTGAGATGCTGGGAGAGGGAACATGTTATGAGAATTACATTTTAATGGACATCTTAATTACATCTTAACCAGGTCTCTTGGAAACTAGATCTTATTAAGTGCATGGGCTGTAAGGCTGAGGGCCCCATTCTGTTGAAGCAAGGATGGAAAGTAAACATCTTATTTCTTTCCTACTCAAGGCTCTTACCTAAAAGTACAATGACAAGCAACTGACATGCTAGTCTTAGAGGCTTATGTCTTGCCTTTACTACCTAGGGTAAGAAGATGCACCCTATTCCTCGAATCTATCTTGTTTGTACTAATGCTAAATGAGAATTTAAAGGCAATTATGAAAAGGACCCAATCCAGTTGACATTATTTTCTTCATGTTATAATTGATCTGGCATGCAGATGCCATCTAGTGGTTGAAGGCCAGTGGATGATAAGCTGTTACTGCGGAACTGGCATTTTACTGCATGTTTATCCCACACTTGGTTGATGTGCAAACCTCTCTTCTTCCACAGTGGAATATATCCACAGTGCTTGGCTTCATAATAACTCGGAGCTTGCTGCATTGAAACTAGGCTTACCTTGGTGAGAAGTACAGATTTAATTCCCATAAATTTGACAGACTTCATGAAGTCTTAAAATTATCTGGGGATTCCAAAGGAAAAAATAATCAAAGCTGCCATGGAAATCATAGAAAAGAATGACCTTCTAGGCTTTGTCTTACTACATGAAGGTTTCTTCTGTACACAGTCCCAACTGGTCCGCTCATTCCTATCTCTTTCCCTACCCCTAAATTACTAGGCCCCGTTGGCTCCCCTAGAGCCCTGTCTCTGCTTATCCACGTATGGGATATGGGCTGCTTCACAGGGAATTCAATCTTGTTTGGACAGTTGCTGAGCCATTCCAGTTCAACTTGGGTGTTCTGACCACTTGGAGTGTGGGTCGTCACTTGAAGTTACCTGACTTCCTGACTTGTGCTTTTTTACAGCACAGACTGTAAGGCATGTGTAAAGCTGGAAGGAAGTGATAACTCTGAAAGGTGCTTCAGCAAAGACTAGGCTCGGAACTAATAGATCCTTTCAGCCTTCTGCCAAAATAAACATCTCTAAACATCTGCACGGGATGAGTAGTACGCACCGGTTTCAGTTATAAAATGTTTTCAGCTCAGGGCTGTGGCACGTTGGCTCAAGACAATGAAGCAAGCTGAGAGAAAGTGAAGATCTGAAGCTTGTGGCCAGCGTGGGGAGACAGGATTGAGTGCAACTTGTTGGGCATTTCTGAGAATCATGCAAGAGCTTGTCTGTCACATACTTATGCCTGTCAGGCATGAGTATGTCCCCATGCAGTGCTACACATTCTCTTTTTTAGCTGGTAATAGAGAAATTCTAATGTAAGGATTGAAGTATTTCAGCATGTAGAGGAACTGCTCTCTCTCTCTAAGAGAAATATGCTCATTCAGTACTTGATACAGAAGTTTGAGGTATCAAAATGGCCAGGAGGTGGCATCCGTGTACCAAAAATAAGAAAAGCATTAGCGCATCAGGAAGTACCACTTCATGGAGGTCAATGCTTTTTCAGTGCTTGCTTAGTCATCCATGTCTGCACAGGTAGGCTTCATTAGGTGAAGTGCAGTATTTTTACGTAACTGGTCTAAATCGAAAACTATTTGCAGGCAGTTATGGTCATTTTTTTTAGGGTGATTGGACGTTTAATTTTCATACACAATTATTCCAACTGTATTTGGTTATGATTTATGCACATCATTTTTTTATAGGTCACCTCCCCAGTCATTGTTTGAAGACTAGATAAGTGTCAAGGTAGAAAACAAAGCAAAGGACTTTGATAGTAAAATGCTTGTGAGGACTAGAGTGAAAATGCAAGTTCCTGACTCAGGCCTGCAGTCAGGGTTAGTTGCCTACTTAAAGATGGTAATTAATGTGTCTTTTTTACAATATGGGCATCAGTGGCCAGCATTTCCTANTTTTTTTTTTTTTTTGCTTGGAACTCTTCCAAAACTTAGTTCTTACTCAGTTTTTATCTGGTTTCTTTATTGCTTCCTTCATGTTAACCTTTTCAAAGAGTGAGCAACAGTAAAAACATTTTCTCCACCCGTATCAGAGATGCTGATTTGTTCGTGTGTTTGCTGACCCATGAATAGCACTTCTGAGCAGAAAAAGCTGCAATCCATCCTTCACAAGTGTTGTCTTATTGACAGTGGCACTGACCTACTGTAGGGTTAATGTACAGTGTTCTAATTGACCTAGATTAGCTGCTCATCTTCCTTGACTAACAGCTATTAGACATTAACCTCTTCTGTTTCTGCTTGTAACTGATGCCTTCAATCCTTAAAGTCAGTTCAACAGAGAAAAAACAGCACTATTGTGAGACAAGAAAAAATCATGGTCCTTGCTCAGCTTTATTCCTGGCACCAGGGGATGACCTGTGCTATGCCAGGATGTTTGTTTGGTATGCTATGGTGATCTTGCATGCGGCTATGCTAGATTATTTTTACAAAGGCTGGGGATGAATGCATTGGTGTGCATTCTTCTCATTGGAGTCACTTGTTAATATCCTCTTGCTCCTAACAGCTGTGGAAGGTCCCATGTCAACATGTCCGTGAGGTATGAGTTGGACTTCTGAAACTTCATGAGATGCTTTTTGCTGTTCCTGTCAACAAACTTCACGTGACTGTAACTTTCTAAAACCTAGTTTTCCATTTGTTCTATATATATCCCCATTGCTTAGAAAAGAGGCATATCTAATTTAGATGTCAGTAACCCACGTGATTGGGTTATTGTACATCCTTCCAGGTAGGAGATGGCACACATTGCCTGGTGCAACTTACCTGGGGAAAAAAGAACTTGGAAGTGGAGAACGTGCATTTTTGAAGTAGGCATCTCAGCCTACTGGAAAGTAGGTATCTCAACTAGTTTCTACTGGAAAACACTCAAAACTCTTCTTTGAAGTAATATGTGAAAGTCAATTGTTTTTATAAATTTTCCTGTAGGAAAAACAAAAGTGGTGTGATGCAGCTGGTGCTTACCTCTTGTTTCAGTAAGGCTGGCTTTTTTTTTTTTCCTCTGCAGGAAAATGCCACATGACTTCAACCAGCTTTAGTATTTCTGTTTGGGGAGTGCTAAGCTTTGTAGGCCTGGTGGGAAATAAGCTGCTTGTATAGTTCCTTACCCACTTATGGCCTTGTTCTTTTTATTTTTATGTATCCACTTCCTTCATCCTGAAAAGTTGCATTTATTTCTATTACCTCTGCTCCATATTTATTGGTTCGTGGCTTCTGGTGACATCCTTCCTTTACATGCAGGCATGAGTGTGCTTGTTTGTCTGTGTGTGTACAGATACAATTTGTGAATACATCTTCTGGCTCCTTCCTTTGGAGTGAAAATTGGGGTGGTGAGTTCGAGAACCAGTCACCCCTGAATCCCACTAAGGCACCCAAGCTTATTAAAAGCAGATTTATCACATGTAGTCTAATTGCAGTAACATATGATAAAGGTAACTTACCCTGCTGAGATGCTAAAGCACAACAGAATATGCAAGCGTTTTACTGGTATCCAAGCTACCTATTTTACAGCTATTCAGCTAGAGGTGATTATAATTGGTAGTATTGTTTTATAAAAAAGACAACAGTGAACAATGCCAAGAACATGTCTTTGAAATGTGCAATGCTGTGCATCCTGGCCAAAAAAAAAAGTAGATAGTGTCCTTTAATATGGAGAGTTAACTGAGCCTTAGCTCAATTTGAGCTGTAATAATTTAGGGAAATAGCATACAGAAACTTCTATTGCTCCTTAAAAGGAATTCTTTGGTTGAGCTCTGTAATCTGTACCAAAGATGTATTGCTATCTGATATAATTTATATCAGGTCTTTTTCCGTATTCTACACCAAGAAAGACTTGATCTGGTAAAATGGTTACATCTTTTATTAACACTTAGTATTTCCCAAGAATTCAGTGTCCTTCAGAAATAGTTGCATACTTGCATAGTAAAAACGCTGGAAACAGGAAAAAAAACAAGGCTGTTTTCAGTGCCAGGTCACCTGTGTACCAGGCACTCTTCATCATCACAGGGTGATGTTCCTAAGAACTGTGGGGATGCTGCAATTAGAAAAGAGGTTTGAGCAACAAGTCTAAACACATCTGAACAGTTCAGTCTATGTACCCTGAAAGTAGCACATCTCTAAACTTCCTTGGCTTCCTCTTCCAAAGACTGTAGCTCTAATTTTAAGATGCTACCACCTCATGCTTCTATTGTGACAGTTTGTACCCTATTTCTGATAGGGGGCAATGAAAGACTTTAAGAATACTAGCTGCAGTCATGTGCCATCTGTTGTTGCTTCTTGGGCATACAAGCATGTTCTGTTTATCCTGTGTCAATATCTCATCAATGATGATAGATTTAACCATCAGTTGACAAGCATGAGTATATTGATATTTTTTTTTAAGCAAGTGATATCTTGCATTAGATGATTGTCCTGTATCATCACATGCTACTCTAATTCAAGCCATTTGCTTAGCAGGTGTTTCAGAGCAGGAGTCTGGTAGTTTGTCAGGCATATTAAATGTTCATTGATTTCAGTATAGTAAAACTTTCATGTAGTTACAGACCATAGCTGTATCCAAAACCAATACATTTCTGTAGTTGTCGACTCTTTGAAATACTATTTCACTAATAAGAGCAAATGTTATTCCATAAAAAGCAAGGGGCTTCTGTTGATCCCTGTAATTACTTTTTAAGCAGATGGAACATACTTGTCCAGGTCTCATTTCAGAAACCTCAGACACAGCAGCTTTGCAGTTATGAGGAGTCAGTCTCATTTCCATGAAAAGGAATGGTAGTAAAGATAAATTGTGAGCTCTTACTTCTTGATCCCTACCATGCAGCTAGTGTATTGTTGAATGGACATGGAAAGCCTTCAAGTAGCTAAGTAGAAGTGAATGATGCACAAAGTGCTCTGGGCACTGAAAAATGTTCATTTTCAATGTTAACCATTCCCAGTGTGAAGCTTTCAGTGCTGTGATGGCCATACTTTGAGGCAGGCCAGGCTGGTGAGTCAGCTCACTGGCTGGAATACCCCATGGATCATTAACATAGCGGTATCTGAAAAAACAGGAGGGCAAAGCCATCTATTTGGCTCGAAGTTTATCCACAGCTGCACAGAATCAACCTTTTATTGAACATAAGTCTCATTTAAAGCTTGTCTGATAATTAGTATCTGCAGGCTTTTATTGGCTCCCAACAAAAAGCATGTCAGATTGTGTATTTGGTGAAGCATGTCAAACAACTTTTTTTCATGGATGATGGCAAAAGAGCAGCAAGTAAAAGGGCTACAGTTGCTTATTTGGAACAAAACTAAAAGATAGGATCTGGGTTTCTTTCTTTTGGCTTGTACTTTATCCCTGGGATTTCTGAAAGCAGCTGGAACTTCTGCTAAAGAGAAATAGGGTCTGGCTGACTTCAGCTGAGATGTGTATGATCCTCTGCCCTCTCACTCTTGGTGCAACTTCTTGTGCATAGCAAGATCTCTTTTGTAGTACGGAAAGGTTGCGTATAGATGTCTGATAAATGGCTCTTTGACATAGGTTAGAGATTGTGTCAAGGTGTGTGCTAAAAATTAAATAGCACAGCAGCTGTACAATAATGCTTGGCTCCATTCTCTGTTTGTCTTTAGTTTACTAATGTGGGCATGGCTGGGAGTCCTGAGAGACTAATAAATGCTTTCAGAAGGAAGGAGCATAATGTGACCTACACAACTTGCATGGTTAAAAATTGCCCTTAAAGCTGCAACTTCCAATCAAGCTCTTGACCAACAGCTCCTCATGTTGTAGTCATCCTCTTCTGCAACTGATGGCTGTATGAGATGAATTCTAGGAAAGTTGCCCCAAAGCCTAATCCTATATTTAAGAAAAAAAGATGACCTGGAAACCTCGGCAACCTGAAGATAAACCTAGGTTTATCTTGAGATGGTTACAAAGAAAAAGAGAACCATCTTACAAGAGAGCAGCCAGCTGCCTCCTCCTGAAAGGAAAGGGTTTGCTTTGAAGTGAAAGCATCTTTTGGCAGGTGACATCCCATCGAGCTGAGCTGAGCTAGTGGAAGTAGGAACTGCATTTAGAGGTTGTGCACGTGGTATTTTGTAACCCTCCACTGACATGGGAAAAGTGGTCTCTGCCTCCTCACCCCTCAGAAGAGTGGCTTGGAAACATCTGAGATAAGCTTTTCATGTTCCCAGGGACTATATTTGTTGTTGGAACATCTGTAAGATATATGAGGAAGAGGAGGAAGATTATGCCTATGTGGGCCTAGTCCCAACGCAACCTTGAGAAGTTGAATTCTTACTCAAGCAGGCAGCTGGCTGCTCTCCTGTGAGACTGTTCTCTAAGAAAGAGGAAAAAAAGCCATAAGATAAACCTGACTACCTTCAAGTTGCTGCAGTGTCCCAGAAAGACACTCCTATGCTGAGAGCAAATAAGATGAGACCCTTCCCTCCCTCCCTATGACGCTTCCAGTAGCGAGCAGTATCTGCTTCATCAGCCTTTCACCCCTCACTATTTGGGGACTTCATAATTGTTGGTAAAATATTGTAGCCTTTTCCTCATATGGACTTTGCTTTTGTAGAGTCCGCAGACAGTAGTAGCTATCAGTTTCAAAGATGAATTTGTTTAAACAGTCAGACTAGCTTGTGAAAGGGAGGGGACAGGCCTTCCACTTGGGTAATCAACCTCTATGACATCATTTGTGAGCTAATAGGATATAATTAAAGATTTGAAATGTTTTGCTATACATGTATTTTTTTTCTAGAGGGTAGAATAGATCTTACAAAAGAGGAGGCTTTGTGCAGATGTGAGAACTAACTGGAGATGAAAGTGAAACCAGAAACATTGTCATTTTAAGTGGTACTATCATCCTGTAATTTCAGTACTGCTTTTAAAGCCAATAGCTCTTATTCATGTTAGGGTTCAGACTGGTGTTGCATTAGCTTTCAATAGTTCTGCACTACTGAAAAGTGGTGTAGAACAGCAGTGTAAATTAGCCTTCCAGATCAATTTATTAGATTGCATTCTTCAGGTAGTTAAGGTAGAAGGAAGCTTTTAAATGGATTAGCAGTCCTTAATCCTTTTAAACACTGATTCAGTGGAGCACCTAAGCGTGTACTGAATTTTAAGCCCAGAAGTTCCCTTTCAGTCTTTAGGACTACTTGCATACTTAACTTTAAGAAAGTGTTCAAGCACTTATCCAAATCATGATCATAAATAGGGACCCTCTGATGTGTCAGCAAAGTACATGAATGTCAGTCCTAATTGTCTCTTAACTGTTTCTCATCTTTGTTCTTTTTGTGCATGCTTTCTCCAGTCAGTAACTTGAGCCTGTGCCTGTCTGATGCTTTCTTGAAAAGCTTGTTGGTCCCTTAGGGTTTAGCAAAGCAGTGTTTTGCCACACGTTCCACCCATACCTGTCTTTAAAATAAACAAACCATTGGCTTTTTTCTCCAGTGTTCTTTGATCCCAGCAAAATTATATGGTTGCAGTTGGAAGCAGAGTGTGGGTTTTGACCTATTATTTCATTCCCAAAATTTGCCATTGGTTTTAAGATCAGCTGCATACATATATACTCGGATGCTGGCGTGGTAGGCTCTTCCATCATGTGCACCACCATTTAAGAGTAAATATCAAACAGGAATCAGATGCTCTCCAAAGGTTATGACTTCTGTGTCTTATAGGCAAGTGTCCCCAGCCATTGCCAAGATATTCTGTGTATTACTGATCACGCTAACACTTGTGCAGTTGCCTGCAGGCTCAGTTCTGCAGTCTGTTCTCAGGATTTCCCATAGCTCAAATGCCTGATCAGCTATTGTTTGCCCCTTGAATGCAGCCTTTAAAGTAAGTGTAAGCTTCAAACCATGGAGAGTTGTAGTTCCGTCCTCCTTTCTTTGAAGATGTAGCAGCTCATGCAGGAAACTTGATCCACAGTTCAGGGAAGGTGATAGGCAAGGAATCTTGTTAGCCTTGTGTGAGGACACAGATATGTGCAGGTGGGGATTTATCTTTGGGTCATCCCTTGCCTATGCAGTATCCATGTGTTGCAGCCTTGGCCATAGAATTCTACTCCCCCTTAACTATAGCTGCTTGGAGAGGTATCAAAAAGACTTCAAGAATGAAATTACAAACGAGTAAAATGCTGGCACCCCAAACTTCATAGAAGACTTTCAAATCTGCTGAAGTGTTTTGAGTGCCCAGTTCCTCCTGCTTCTAATGGCAAGTACTCATCTAATATATCTTAATGGCATTGAGAATCTCAGCCTCTGTTCATATTTACATACTGCCTCTGTATGTGTGACTTACACGTGCATTCTTTCACATGTGCATGTTTCTAAGCTAAAATTTCCATGTTTTGGTAGTGCTTCCATCACTGTGATGTCTGTTTTATTTCAAGGGAAAAAAAAAAAAGTAGCTGCATCTTGTTTATTACCCCTAAATATAACTTCTCTTCTACAGGAAGTGATTTTGTTTGCATGAAGAGTAGAGCCAAGAGAAAAAGACACAATATATCTTAGCCAGTTTCAGTAATCTAGTCTTGCTAGTGTTTGAGCAGTAAAGGGGAAGAACACAGAGAAAGTGGATGGAAGAAAATGCTATTTGAGTTTTCCTATATGAGTCTGTACCTCTGTAAAAATCTACTTAACTTACAAAGCTTTAAAGGAACATGAATTACTGGAAAAAGAGAGCTGAAAGGAATTGCCTATATAGGGGTGAACTTGCAAACAGACATCATTATTGCATAGTGACCAGCATCCTTCTTTATCTATAACCTAAGTAATATTGCTGTCATATTTTAGGGTAGTGAATTTTACCGTAAGTTTTTTAGGCCAGTGTTCTTTTTTTTTTTATGTGTATAAACTACTTAATATGAAGCTTTGTCTGGACAGCATAACTGCTGTGCTGCTGTAGAAGCTGAGTATGGTTTTGGTGCTGCAGTGACTGTGTAGTGCAAAACAGGCTCCAGCCAGTTTCACTGGTGCACTTTGTTAGGGAGACTTACCACTAATTTCGTACAGTCTGGGTCAACATCTGCTAAGTCCTTAAAGCAGAAGAAAAAATACAAAAGATGGTACAGTCAAGGCTGTGATAGTCTATCCAAAGGAACTGCAAACTATGGGCATATAATAGTCCAAAATACATAGCCTCAAAAGCAAAAATGTAGCAAGGAATCAGCATATAGTCAATTTTCTGTGTATGTACAAAAAGTATGTATGCACTTCAAGAATTAGAAGGGGAAGCAAGAAATCAAAGCTTATTGTTTCTAGCTGTCTTGTTCTATTTACCACTCTAACATAGTCTGGTTTAATATGCAGTGTGTATGTTAACTCTTATCTTGCTTGTTACTTCCTTCTCAGAAGTTTTATAAACATGTTACAGCAGAGGGCAGCAGAAACCTACCTCTGCTTGAAGTTGTTTTGTACCACAAGCACGTAAGTACGCATTTTCCCCCTCCACTCCTCTTCCCTGCTACAATGATATTCAAAGGCTAGATAAAGCTGATAGAGGGGGGCTGCCACAACTGTTGTCACAGATCTAGTGAGTGCAAGGTCCGTGCTCATGGATCCATTTCTAGTCATCAAACTGATTCTGTAGATTTGATGTATGCTGTGATGGATTCAGGCCCAAGCTGATGGCTGTAACCGGGTGATTTCTACCTCCATTCAGAATCCTGTAACAGCAGAAGGGAAATGATGTGCCAAACTATACAGCTCATCCTGAAGCATGTTTTCCTGCTAGTTGCTGAAATCTCTTAATCCTCTACTGAAATACTTGTTTTTAATTTCCCTGTGTAATATCTAGGGTCACAAAAAAAAAAAAAAAAGAGAAGAAAAAGCCAATGCTGTAAAGCAGCTTCAGCTGGGAACCATTCAGATCCGTACGTCGTGGTGATGTCAGCAGTGCCAGGATCACCTCCGCTCTGTGCATCTCCTCTCTTTTTAATCCGCTCACTCTCAGCATCTTCTGTCAGTGCTCAGGAGCCACTGCAGTTCACTTGGGTTTGGTTATCACTGCCTCCTGTCAGCTCAGATTAGTGTTCCAGTACTGCAAGCCACCTCAATAGGTTTGGGGGTTTCCATCCCACTCTGTTTTATTTCCTGGTGAGGGATATGTCCATACACCATCTTCACGGGCTCAGTGGACTCATGTCTCGGCAGTGCGCGCGCGCATGGTCGCCTCCGAGCGTAGTGCAAGTTCACAGCTGAGATCAGCAGAGGCTTTGGAACTTGCTCCCACTCCTTTGATTGGAAGTAGCCTGGGCCCGATGAGCTTCCAGACAACATTGCAAAGCTCAGCTTTCCCCCGCCCTCGGCTTCTCCAGGCGTGCGAGAGTGCGCGTGTGGGAAGGAGGGAGCTGTCATTGTGAAGAATTGTTCAGAAGAGAGGGGGATTTACTCACTTCCTAGCTTACTGGTGAGGATCTGTCTTACGTTTTGCTACACCTAGGATGTATTGTTCAACTTTTCTTCTGATAATTGCAGCATATGTACAGATAGACTTATTGAAAGATACTACCAATTGCACAGACTGTGCAAAGGGGTACTATGGACATGGCTGTCTGTAGAAGTTCCTAGCTCTTGCAGTTACTCACATTTGTTAAACTGAGATACTACTGGATGATCTGGTTTCTTTTTTGTTGTCTTTTCTTCCTTTGCTTGCCTATATGCTTGTAAAAGAAACGTCGAAATCAGGACCCACGTACCAGAATGATTCACAAAGTGGGTTGCTTCTGAGGCCAGACCCAGCCTATCTGCAAAGGACAAAGGCAGGCTGTTCTCTGTATGGTTGCTCAGATCTATTCAAGGATGGAAAATGCAAGAAATAAGAGGTGAGCTGCAATTTCAAAAAAACAAACAAACAAACAAAAAAACAAACAAACAAAAAAAAAAAAAAAACAAAAAAACAAACAAAAAAACCACATATCTTGTTCTGGTATTCTTCTTTTCCTGTTACCGAGGCTAAGTGCACACCAGATGAGTCCCATTCTGGGTTGACAACTGTCTTATAGGACAAGCACCAGGAGGGGAGTCAGGGAAATGAATTATTAAAGGCTTTTACTTTGGTAATGTCTGTAGCTTGTCACACTGTAGCATTGTCGTAACTCCAGCATTGCATTATTGCAGCTTTCTACCTGCAGCTGACCCCTTTGTGCCATGCTATTGTGCCACAGGGGCACCAGGGAATACCTGAAGGTCTGTTTGCCTGCTTCTCTGAGAGCTGTGCCCAGGACGCTCCGATACAGGAACTACCCACTAGGTGCAGTGCACAGAATATGCTCCTCTCTAGGCTATCTATGCTTTCAAAGCTAAACATCCCTACAAAATTCCTTTTAGAAACCAGTTTCACTGTGTATAGCTATAAAGATTGATTTAACAAAACCTTATATCCAGAAAAGCCCCCAAATTGACCACCTGACCAACTAGTGACGTGATTGTAAAATAAGAAGTTAGTGATTGTTCCCCTAAAACATAAACATGGGGACAGACAAGTGTGTACTGAAGATATATTTAAGCCCAAATTTCATACTTGTACCTGAGGGAATAACAAATGGCATAAAACAGACCCATGCAGTTTTAAGAATTCCTTAAGTATGCGTTGTATGGTACATTATCACAGTTTCACCATGAAATGTGAAGAATGCAGCTTGAAACGAACCTCTGTCAGCCCAGCTGTTGGGCAGATGGGTATCAAAAAGCTATTTTCTTCTTTGGGGCATCAGAAAACTAAATGATTCATCATGTCAAATGTACTGGGACTATAAAGACAAAAAGCAGAGGTGATTAAAGGGAATTCCTGTATTTAAAATTGAACTTGCTGGTTTGTCAATGTAGTTTTTTTGGTGTGAACATTTGCACTGACTCTGTTCGTCTTTTTTTACGGGAGACCAGGATCACTAAAACTGTGGGGGAGAAGCTAAACCACGTTATTCTTATCTAATTCAGAGCACTGCATATGCTGTGCGGTACCCAGTAAGGTAATTCCTCTCCTATGAAGTTGTGGTGCAGTGGTACCTTGCTTACTGTGTTTAATTAAGTGCCACTTATTGGCAGAAAATGGTGAAAACACTCAGCTGCTCAGAGGGCAAGAGCAAAATTACCAAAGGAAAAAAAAAAAAAAATTGAAAATTTTTATGCAAACAGGTTTGGTGCTGTAAATTGCTGATTGAGTAAATGGAAGCATTTCACATGAGCAGACACATTTTGTTTAGAATTTAAAGGAAAGCTTTTGAATCTTTTTTAATTTGACAAGCCAAAAGCATTTCATTCCAATTATAATTTTACATGTTTGCATACAATGTAAGTCAGAACAAAGCACTTTGAAAGGTAATATCAGTATTTTGTTTTGACATTTTTTGTGTTTTTAATTATAAAGCAAATTTGAGCATTTTGACTTCTTCTAGAGAGGGTTGAAAGGCTATTTTGAAGTCAGTGCTACTTGAAGTTGGTCAGTATCTTATCCAGATGTGAGGTCAGCACCTCACATAGTTCAATGGAGGAATTAGGTTGCAGGAGTTAGGAGAATATAGAGAAACAAATATTCACCCTGAGGTGTCACCCTGCACAGCCTGTCTAGTCTAACCTTGCTCAGATGTTTAATGGATAGCTGCTTTAATGTGCCTACCTATAGCTCATTTGGAGCCAGAAGGCTGTTAGAAATGCTGAAAATCCTAGTGTTGGGTCTTGGGAATCCATCATCATTGGAATTCCCCACATTATGGAAGTTTTGATCAGCTGTTATCGATACAGAAATTTGAGGAAAGAATCAACAAGGATTCAAGAAAGACAGGATTGATCCAAACACAGGGAAAAACTTAACAGCAGAGCACCCAGCTGCTGAGGACCAGATAATATGATGGCATTAGCTTCATTATATATGCTTAGAATACAGTAACCTAGAGAAAATTATCCTATCCTTACAAAAGGAGAGAGGTGCTACATTACCTGATAGGTCTTCTGGTTTCCAGTGTCTGAGATCCATAGTCTGCCCTCTTCAGAGTGGTAGATGATGAAATAGGATGGGGAAAGCTGGAGTGTTTACCTGGTTCCTCCTATTGGGCAGGAATTGAGAGGAATTTGGGTTCTCTATCTGTCATTGTCATTGCTCAGGGACTAAACTGCTAAGAAGTAAATTGTCTGTCCTAGTTCACTCTCCGGACTGCTCCTGGCAGGGTGCTGGAATGTCACTGTAATGTTACTAGGAGGATTTGTGACAGCATGATTGTAGCAGTGCCCACAGGAAAAAGCATTCGGGCAGTATTTTGTCACACAGGTCACTTGAATGTCCTTAATAAGAAGCTTGTAGTACACGATTAAGAAAGAAGAAAGTAGCATACAATTGCTTCTTTATATTCAACAGATGTTTCCCAAATTAAGTAGTAAACTCTTAAGATCTACACCATGAACTAATATTCCCAGGAATAGGACCATCTGCTATCTCAGAATAGTTATTTACTATTATACAAATACCTGGGCACTCCAGGGATCAAGGGTTCATTGTTTCAGGGTGTGTGGTATATAATACAAGAGGGAGCACCTGAGTGAAGAGATTCAAGCTTAATGGAAAAGATAGATGAAGGAAGCATTGCAATATGCTTAAGTCATGTATTATCTCACTGGCCTTTGCTTAACAGGCCTCATTCTGAAATACAGCTTTCACTTTGCCCCGCTTTCAAATTCTTTAAAAAATCCTTTTAGAAGAAATTAGGCAGAGGTTAATAGTAGCTTTACTTTGAAATCTGCTTATGCTTTACATAACATAAAAGCCTGCCTGTCTAGGTTAGATGTCTGCTTAGTTCTGTGCCACCTTGCATGAACATAACAAATAAGGTTCAGTCTTAAACAACAGAAGGTCAACTGAATTCCAGTTAATCCATTTCTTTCAACACACAAGAAGGAGAAAAGAAAAAATCAGGGCAGAATAGAATGATGCTCAGACGATGAACTTCCCGTGTAATTTCACAGAGTTCAAACACGGAGGTGAGTGTAGCCTGCTCATCCACAGTGCCCACTTTGGGATTGAGTGCAGCTTTTTCCTATTCCAAATGAGACTTCACCTCACTGGGGACACTACTGTAGCTAGCAGGCAGTGTCTGGGACATCTTCTAGTGGCTACAAGGAACACTAGCTTTTCAAGTCAGTGCAGCCAGCCATGACAGGCTGTATAGATAGATGATTCCAGGGTGATTTTTTTTTTTCCACAGCCTTTCTTTCAACAGCTGGGAAAACATTCATGGCTTTGAGACCTGCCTCACAGCTGCAAATTAGTCAGCCTGGGTTCTGCCAGCACATGGCTCTGCTGGCGTGCTGCTATAACGCTCCCTGCTGCTGAGCTAATGTGTCCTACCCCTCTGAGATCGAACAGGGTGCTGAGCCAATGTGGCCATAGAAGTTTTGGCAAAACAAGTACCTTCTTCAGAGCTGGCCTGGGTATCTTGGCACAGCACCACATCATGTATGTGTGTGTTTGCAGCCCAAAATACATTAGCTTGCATAGCTGCCAAACTGCATGGCATATTCATGCCTAGCTAGCTCCCTGCTTTCACTTCTAGAATTTTCTAGCACTTTTGTTATTGATGCTTTTCAGATTTGTCTCTGGTCTTACAGCAATATCTGTGGCTTCATTTGTTTCCTGCAGAAAAAAGTGCTAGCTTGCATTCTCAGTCAGGAAAGATCTAAAGTATCACTGACTCCAAGGTTTTCTGCCCTTCAGTAGACCGATTCAGTAGACTTTGGGTGAGGTCCTAAACTGCTTGTGTTGTATTTTTCCTTCTGCTTTAACCACACTTATTATATTACTTCCCTTGTAATATTTCTCAGCCCTTGGTAGCACTTGAGAAAAGTTCCAGTTTAGTACATGACTGTTGTTAATGTGCCAATTACTCTCTCTTCCATATCACTGAAGATGCTGAGAAAGAGATGCCTGGAGACTTCCCTCTTTTTTCATATTTCAAATTCATATTTATTCTGACTCTGTTTACGGTGTTTAGAGAGATCTTAGTTTGCATGACCTGGCTCATATCTGAGACAATTTGAATCAATTTAAGAGGAAGCTGTGTGTAAATTATCTTCTATCATCTAACCCTATATCTAATGCTTCCTTTTTGTCTGGTGGTGGTATGTCTAAAATGAAATAAACAGCAGTAATATCAGCAACTGAAATTAACCAAAGATTTGTGCTATAGAGACCCAGGCAGCAGATTACTCTTACTTCTCTTATTCTCTGTATGCCTATAGATTTTTTTCCCCTCTCAGAATTTGTTCCTTTTCATTTTATTGGCAATAGATGGTATCATTACTGTCACGCAGCAGAGCTCAGCAATTTTTCAAGGACGCTTTGCTATATTGTGTTTTCTGTCCCAAGATGGAAGTCAAATGTGTTGGCAGAAACATAGCAGAACCCAAGAGATATTTCCTCATGAAGAAATAAGATGCAGCCAGATGGGCTAGCAGAGACGTTCTTCCAACTTGGGCTGAGTTCAGTGCTCAGTGGGCACCAGGAGCTGCTGCCTTTCATTGAGGTTTCCATAGGTGCTGCAGATCCTATTCCCTGCACATGATTCACCATTTGTCCATGTCAATGTTTGGTATCCAAGTGTGGTGGGATGGCCCCACCTGGTAGCCAAAATCCCAGCCAGCCACTTGCTCACTCCCCACTGCCTCAGCAGGACAGGGGAGAAAATAAGAAGAACGGGAGTGAGAAAGGTTGTGGGTCAAGATGAAGACAGAGAGATCACTTGCCAGTTGCCATTGTAGGTGGCACAGGATCAACTTGGGGAAAGCTAACAGATTGCCAATTAATGTGTATGGATTTAATCACGGATTTGGGTATTGGGAAGCAGAAAGAAACACCTAAAACATTAGGGAAAACTCCTTTCTTCTCCCCCCTTCCCCAGGCTTGGCTTTTCTCCTTCACTCACAGCTCCTCTCCTCTCCTCCTGCCTTGTTTTCACCAGAGGTTACGCTCAGCCCCCTCCACAAGGAACGGGCCTGTGGTCAGTATGTGGCAGTTCCCCTCTGCCGCCCCTTTCTTGACAGGCTTCTGCTCTGGTGCAGCTCCTCTGCAGGCTGCTGTGGCTATCGCTTTCTCAAGTCGTTAATTAAGGTGGGATTCAGTACTCCGAGCACCAGCGGCAGCCCCGGTCCCTGCTGCTGGCTCAGGCCTGCCAGAGGTGGTGGCACTGCGCCGGGCCTGGGCGCTGTGCAGAGTGGGAGCAGCAGGAGCAGGCCCGAGGGTGCCCGGGCTGCGGGGAGCCTGCGCCGGCCCTCATCTCTGTGGGTGTCTGTGGTTGGAAGTGGAGGTTCTCGGCACTTTCCAGGATCAGGCTATCAATAATAAACCATTTTCAATGTCTCAAAAGCAGTGCTGTGATGACAACCCAAGTAATTAATTGCATTGCTTTTAATAGACCCCTCGAATAGTGCCAAGTCAGTGACGTCTGCCACAGTGTGGTAATACCTTCAGGCAAGAACATTTTTAATTCAGCAATACCTCAAAAGGCAGTCTGTAGATAGGCTGAAAATGGCTGTGCAGGAGACAAAGTGTTTTAACAGACTGCTAAGCTCTCCGGCTTATTGCACAATCAAAAAAATGTCCATTCATCCACTTACTGGTGGAAGATTTAATTAGGAGCTGCTTCTAAAAACGCAAAACCTGTCTGTCTAAGGTGCACTCTGCATTTCTTGGAGAGGGCCATGTTTTCCTGCACCTTATTCCTGTTTGGTATCGGTATTACACTTGCTCATTTTAGCATAGCTATCTTCAATACCCAGAGGTGAATCAAATCCAGGCCAGGCCTCATCCTCAGCTGATACAAACAGGCTTGCCCCAGAGCAATTAAGTGCACTGATTAACAGCATCAGAGTAAGTGGAGCTGGAGTTTTCATACAGGCGCATATTTACTTGCTGCTCTTGTTCTCTTGGGGAAACGATCAAAAGATGTTATTAAAATAGTTTGTTTATTGACCTTTTCTAATTTCTGTGTTCATAAAATAGTCTTGTTTATTAACAAGTCATCTTTAGCTGAGATGCACTGTGTTCCCTGAAACACTTTGTGCAGAATTCGTGAATCGAAGCTGGACAAACTGAGTATCAGGGAATTCATTTCAGAGGATATGATCTCATTACCACACTAACTGTTCATCTCTTGAGATGGATAGATTTTGGCTGGCAGCTGCAACCTTGGAGATAAGTACATCTATATATTTGAAGGAAATGGAACCTTTTATGAAAGATATTTACTATTTCATTTTCATGCTTGTGTCAAGCCTCTGGGTTTGTATTAAAGGCCAGGCTTTATTCCTGTGTTAGTCCTTGTGCCTGGCCCACTCCTATTCAGTGGAGTTAATGTGGAAGTAAAGTGACCTAACTTATGATCCTGCTCCAGTGAATCTCAGGAGGGCAGGCAGAAATGCAGCTTTCTATGACCTCTCTTCAGGTCTTCGTGACTCTCCTGCTCTAAGACCTGTGTGCTGCAGTGGCAGTGCAGAGATGGTGACGCTGGCTTTACATATCAAAATAGTGGACTCTCACGCCTAGGTTTTTTTTTTTCTGGAGCTGCTCTGCATCCCCTTTGAGCGCTGTGCATTTAGCGATAGCGAATCACAGATCCTATGGTGCTTCAGAATTGGAGAGACGGAGAGGGACAGAGTGCCACACCAGATGGAATTTTCTTATTATTTAAAAATGTCACCACTTTGAAAACAGTGGAAAAGTTGCCTAAAACCAGCGTGGAAGATGGGAGGATTGTTCAGTGGGTCTTTGTCATCTTTGTAGCATGGAAATAGCTGGCAATAGTGCTTCAGTGACTGGAAATCCCTATGGTCATTTCCAAGATTCACTGATAGCTTACATGGAAATTGGGCAAATAATTTTACAGAGGAGCACTTACCAGTTGATTCCTCCTCTCTGTACGCGGTTTCCTCAGTTAAATGATTTTTATTGCTAAAATTTACTTATTTGGCTGCATTGTTTGTATAATCTTACTTTGCACATGATGTGCCTACATTTCATAGACTTCCAAAGGACTCATGATTTCCCCTGACATTAGCTAAGCCTTCTGGAGTTCAGAATCTCTGAAAAAGGAGGCTTGCTATGTTCCTTTGAAGCAGCAAGCAAAAAAAACCAGCCTCCAGAGTTCAAAATCCAGAGCCAAAGCAAGGTCACACCAACTCTGATGCAGCGAAGCATTTAGGTGGGTGAGTAGGCAATGTCAGTAACTCAGTTCCTTGGGGCTATTCTATATCAAGTTAAACGCGTCTATCTGTTTTGCTGGACTGCAGCCTGTGTCCCAGAAGCTCAGGTGACATGAGTGCTCAATGCTGATGGGCCAAATCGCCCTGTGCACAGATCCACGTTCAGTCGTGTCATATGGTGAGCTGGACCCTTCGGGGGAATGGGGGTTCAACCTTCTGTTTTATTTACTTCAGATGAAGGGAGTGGACAAGCGCACACGAGACGGGGAATGGGCTTGCTAGGAGACACAGGACATCCGTATGGATTAGGACTGAAGATCTGACAGAGTGCTCTGTTATTGAAACAAGGCCATTTTGTAAAAGGACCTGAAATCCTTAGGCTGAGCTTGTGGGTAGAAGTTCTGGGAAGAGACACCGGGACCAGTGTGAAGTTGGGGGTGGTGAGCCTGCTGCTTTAGAAGCTGGCTCGTGGGGGTTGCATAATGCTGCATCCGAAGAATCTTATGCTGTTTTTCTTTCCAGGAAGGAGGAAGAGGGGTCAAGGAGGGAAAATTAGGTTAATGAGTTTTTTTTCTTTTGCTTGGACTTTGGTTCTGGAAGCTGCAGACTGACATTAAGTCACCTTAGCTGGGTCATGGCCCCATGATAAAAGGATGCGGTAAGAATGAACCTGAGGCTAGACTGAGTAGTCCTCTGCTCAAGGAAAACTTGTCTGTTACGGTGTAACAGTAGGCTATGTGTTGCCAAGCCCAGCAGGTGTAGTCACCTTGCTCTGTGCTTGCTGCTACGTGAGCAATCCTAGCAGGTAACATATCCAAAGTTATGGTAAGATTGGTGGGAACAAAATTACTTTTACGACATGATGAGGAAATTGCTTTTTAAAAAAAAAAAAAAAAGACCCACCTTGAAATGCTGGTCCTCTGCTGAGATATTTTGTGTGTTGCAAATAGAAACTAGATTTTCAGGGAGAAGGAAGAGTGGTGCCATAAGAACATTTGCAAGCAGGGCTGTGCCAGATGCAGGATGTTAGTGTTCTCATCTCACAGGCACACGAGTGAGAAGTGTTGCCTGAGATTACAGGATTAAATCCCATAACACTTTAAAAAAATAAAAAATAAAAAAATAACCTCCCCCCTTTTCCAGGAGCTTTCATCTGATACAAACTTCATGTGAGCCTCGTACTTCTGGAACAGCATAGCTGAAATGTTGTGATTGTCCTTAGAAGAGGTTAACGGGTGAACAAGAATAAATTTGAGCCATCACGTAACTCTGGAGAAGACTGTTGGTGCCTCTGTCAGAGGTTAGCAAGGACTAGAGCCTACAGCAGCCAGTGCACAGGGAGTAGACTGGTAGGACTGTCTTCTCCTTTGCCTCCTTACTGGCTGCCCACCAGGTTAGTTGAATGTGCTTAAAGATTTTTGGTGGCGGTCACTAATTTGTTGAACCTGACTAACACTTTCCCGTCCTGGTTGCAGAGGACTGGAGGAAGTAGAGCTCTTGTGTGAGATGCAGGCACGATTTCAATGAATGTTTCCATTTATTTTCACTTTGGCAGCTGTGGGCCTACGGCTTGTTCTGTAACCTAGATAATAGCTCTGAGTATTAAAATCTTTTCTCAGAAAGATCTGCTAATCTCAAGTACAGATATTAGTAAAACTACACAAGTTGGTTTTTGTAAGGGCTTATTTCAATGCCTGTTGGAATCCATAGAATTGTTTCAACTGACTTTGGTGACTAGTGATGGGATGAAGTATGCTATTTCATCAAAAACCTGGAGTAGAATAGTGATGTTGCTATATAAAGACTATGAACAAAAGCCATTCCTCTCACTAGCATCAGTAAATGGGGGGAAAAGATTTTTTCGTGGAGTCTTTCTTAAAGAGAACGAATATAAAGGTTAGGAAGAAAGAAAGGCCCTAGAGCAAAAAGAAATATGAGAATGAGTCAGAGCTTTCAGCGGGACCTGACTCTGGCTGGGGTTTTCATCTCTGAGCACAAAATGAATACAGAATACTGAACAACTAGTGAAATCAAGACTTACATGCAAAATAACTGAAGTGGATGAATTTGGTATGCATGATGGCTTAATTTTTAAATCTGCAGAATAAAATGTGACAAACTTGCAAAAAAAAAAAAAGCAGTCATCGTTGTTTCAGTACTAAGTACTCTGTGGGAGTTGCGGCACTGATTAACTTATAGCCTGTGGATTTCAAGGGCCCTTTTTTGAGAGTGACAATGAGAGCTGTTGATAATGAGGTTAAACTTCACATAGGAACCAGGTGATTCAAGAAAGCTGAACTACAGCGCTGCGTTCTGCACTGTGATCTGCCCTGCTCAAGGTCAGCGGGAACAGGTGGACCTGGGAGAAGAGCAGCAAGTGAAAGCCTGTTTTTCCTTGCCCTGGTACGGAGCAGGAGAGCAAACTTTGCCCTCTACATTTCAGTTTTTCTGCACTGGCGTTGCTTAGGTGAGGAAGGTACATAGAAATCGGTTGTTGTTTATTGGTAACCTG
This sequence comes from Anseranas semipalmata, assembly GCA_013399115.1. Classification (NCBI taxonomy): domain Eukaryota; kingdom Metazoa; phylum Chordata; class Aves; order Anseriformes; family Anseranatidae; genus Anseranas; species Anseranas semipalmata. Next base: position 398,392 of record VXAA01000311.1, on the reverse strand, counting down.
CAAACTTTTATTGATGTTTTTTTTGCTGATGTGGACTCCAGGTGCAGTGAGCTCCGCATCCTTCCAGAGCGTCAGGAACCTCTGCACAAGTGTGGAAGTGCCCTGTGCAGAGATCTCTGTCATTGTAGGGTCTTAGACACTGCATGAAGTAAGGATTATTTGCTGCACAACAAGCAATTTTGTGTTTGAACATATTTTGGCAATATGACAAAGTCTCAAAAAAAAAAAAAAATTGCTTCCAACTGTAAAGAGGTAATTGTTAAGAAGAAAAGAATGGGGCTACTGACTTCCCTGTACGTGTTACCTACTTAGTTGGCATATCTCCAAAATCAGCTGATATAGAGACAAATCTGCATTTTTGGAGAAAGCTGTAGGTAATCCAAATCATATAATCAGCTGTGCACTCCCACTCTGCTTTCAAATTCCTTTCTGAAATGATGAGGATACAAGGAACTTGAATACACTGTGGAGGAATAAATGCTGCAATAATTTAAAAGGGGGAAGAAAACCCACGAAGCATGCTGAGCTGCTGTTTTTCAACTTGTTCGATTTTTTTTTTCTGAAGCTGTTGCGTTGGTTTCCTCTGTTCCCTTCCATTCTTTTCTCTGCCTGTTGAAGGATGAAATGAGCCCTGGTGAAGAGAGAAATCTATGGCTTAAGGCCTATTTTATGGATGGAAGTGGATCTTTATTTGTGCTTAGACTTTGTGCCAACCCTCTCCCAAGTGAATTTCATTCATTAAAAAACTGCAACTTCATTTCTCAGTTTGATGCTTATTAAGTTTGGGTAATGTTCAGTCCCAACTACTATTTAGCTCGATGAAGAAAAGTTTTGTTTTTCATTAACACCCACAACAATCAGTGTTTGGATATATGATCTTTTATTTCCCCTTCAGCTTTGTTTCAGCCCACCTGTATTAGATGTATGATTTCACCACTTCCCTTGTGAAGTCCTTGTATTTTTTCTACCAAGCACAGCGGTGTGTGCATGTGACACAGCAGCATGGAGTTGCCAGGCACAGTATCATGGGCCAAAAAAAAAATATATATTCCCTGCCTTTCTCTTAGCCAGTATGGTGCCCTTTAGACAATCTTTAAGTATTTCTTCTAATTCTTTCCTTAAGTAACTTTGATAGGCAGTGAAGAAAGTCCTTGTTCCTAGCAGGATCAATGTTGACAGGAGCAGAAAATCCCCCATAGGTACTGGGGGCTATCTTCTATCAATGGGCCTAGGACCTTCTCAAAAGTGCACAACATATGAGTACTCGAATATTATTTGAGTTTCTTCATTATTGTCTAGTCCAGGCATTACCTCCTGGCAGCTCAAGGTCAAAAAATGGAATGCAGTTTGTAGCCAAGACCCAAACTGAGAAAAAACGAAGGGTCTTTTGTGCAGGAAATGTGAAATGCTGCATGTTTCCTTCCCAAAGTATAAATAATTATTTCTGTGACCCCAGTTGCACGGTTTCTTGTAAGGGATATAAATAATACTTTTCAGCAGAAGCGAGGAGATGCTAACTTTGGGGAGCGCATGTAGGCGGGCCTCTAGGACTGACAGGAGGGGCATTTCGCTAATGGGGATAAAAGCTAGCTGTCAAAATTCATGTTAGCAGCCTTTTCACCTGCCGAAGCTCGGGTTTTTCCAAAGCAAGCTTTGAAACACATTATTACAGGAAGTATAGGGCTCTAACAGCAGTGCTGAGCTGATAACCCTGGAAGCCGAAGCTGTCGGCTTACCGAAAAGCCGAGCCCGGTGCGAGGGGCAGAAGTGCACGCAGCCCCACCTGGCCCAGTTCTGGGCCTTGACTCGCTGCCACTGGAGGTAGCTGGCATAGTGGTGCCACACAGCACCCGAAGTGTGCTACCTCTGCGTTAACTCAGACGTAGCTTTCAGCAGCCCTTATAAGCGTGCTCAGCAGTAGTGCGAAAGCGTTTGTTGCCAGCCGAGGTCCTGGTGAGCAGCGAGGCTCGGGAGCGGGGCCTGACCTTTGCTCGTCAGCTCTCGGCTTGGCTTGCTGCCTTGCCGGGGTAGGAAGGGAAAGTTCTTCCCTGTAAGCGCCAGCTTCACGTCAGTGCCTTCTGTTAACTTCAGTTTGTTTAGCTAAAACCGTGCCGCTTCGAAGCTCCCTTTGGCTCCTTTTCCCAGTGACACTCGTAGCTCAGAAGGCCTGTTTCAGTTCGTATCTAATCTGCACGTGGCTCCCGTTTCGATGGGTAACACAGCTGCCGCGGTTCCAAGTTTGCCTGACTCCCAGCTTTCCCCTCGTTTCACCTCAGGACTGCCTTGGGATTCTCCTCAAGGCTGCCAAAGTCAACTCCTCCTCCTCCTCGGATCTTCCTCAGCTCCTCTGTCTGGGGACAAAGCCCCTTCCCGGCTGCTGCCCGCATGCTCGTTCAGGGCACGTTCCCCCTCATCCTCCCCGGGTGCTGCTTCTGATCGTTTTTCATGGCAGGAGGGTCAACTGACACCTGTTCAAATCTAGGTTTTAGATTGCCGTCTGCCATATGACCTGGTTCCTCCTGTGACTTTGGAGTAATTTACGCAACCTGAGCTTGACTACATGCTTTTCTCTGAAATTGCTCTGATTATACGAAACCCCTTTAGCCCATGTTACTGGTAAGGTAGCTCATTATTAGCAGGAGCAATAGCAGATAAGTATCTTTGGCTTCCACCACACCTCAAACCAAAACAAAAACCAAAACTTACTAACGCTCGATAGGGCAAGGTTAAAAAAGGAAATGCAGAAAGGGGGGCAAAGAGATCACAACGTTTAAAGGAAATAGATGTAAATTGAACACAAAAAATGAACGCATCTGAGGATGAAACCTAAATCCGCGGTGGCAGCTGTCCACTTTGAACTGCGTTTTTTCATGGTGCACTGCACCATTACACAGTAGGTTAAATAACCACAATATAAGGTCAATGGCCCATTCAGGCGTGTGCTAATTTCACACTATACCATTGTTAATAGCCAAGGTTTAATGGAAATTACTCTTGTCGGTATCTAGTCCCCTAAACAATTTTTAGATCATTTTGATCTGCCTTGTTAGAGGATCTATTCATTGTTTCTGGTGATTTTCTTGTTGGAAAATTAGTCTCATCTTTAAATACTAAGAGATGAGTGCTGCTATTTCTGTTGGTGTTCTCCTCCTCTGCTTCAGTTTCATGTTTTCTGGTGTTTGACAAGGTCCATGCAAGTAGATGTGCAAAAAAAAAAAAGGGGGGGGAGGGGGGGGTAAATCTGTGAGTGGGTTGAACTCAGTTCTGGGATGAGTTTAAAAATGTAAGTATCTTGCAAATATTTTTGTTATCACTCGTAATGCTATGCATCGAATCCGCTTGGTTGTAACAGGTCACAAGTCACTGTGCGTTTTGCCTGAGCCGTGGCTTCTTTGGAACCCCATGTTGGTGTTTTCTGTTCACATATCACTGTTATATGGCTTCCTGGAGAGGGTCAAAAGGAAGCACTTCTGCTCGCCTTCTTGTAGTAGTATACCCAAGGGATAATTGGTATTGCAGCTGTGAGAAGAGGCTTGTAAAGGACACCTGCCTGGGAATCTCACTGCCTTTGTGGTCCTCTGGATTTTGCAAGTTGCCTTGTTTGGGAGTTTTCCCATTAACAATCTGCTTGAATGTGCTCTAGGAAATATTAGGGCAAGCACCTTCGCCACATGCCCATTGTTAGCTCTGGAGATTTGATGTGCTACAGCAATGGCAACTACGCCGTGAGGCAAGGAAAGCCTGATTCTGAAAAGAAGAAAATTGAAGGAAGACATTCAAACTCTGGATTTAGAAGCATGTAAGTAGTAGGTAGGTGTACCTGTCAGAATCTGAAAGACAGATTTGTGTATTCTGAGGAATTCACATTTCAAATTTGGGCTCACACCAACATGGGCTCGGTAGCCCATGGGGTTTCTCTATAGGGCCAAAACTCAGCCATGTGCCACCCTTGCTTAAGTGGAGTTTCTGACTGGAGGCTGGGGTCTGGCCTGGGTTTTGATGGCTTAAGTTATGGTGAGGTTCTGGACTGTGAACCTCTTCTTTTTCAGCAGGTAAGCATATTTTGAAGGTCTCCAATAAGAGAGCATATAACAAGCCTCTCCTGGAATGAGCACCAACAGATTGTAAATTGCAAAGTGCAATGTAATTGAATCTGATCTCTGGCTTTTACCCAGCATGGTAATTGGAAATTGCCGTTCTTTTAACTATTTGCCATTCCTAGGATGGTTCCTTCTTGAAACTCTGATCTGATAATTTTTAAAAACAGAATAATGTGAGGTAAGAAGTGTTTTACAGTCCCCTTGGTACTGGTGGAGAGCGGCAGAGTGGAGACTTTGGTATACTTCCTGCTGTGTCATTGGTATTACACTAAGTCCTGCACAGTAATTAACAGCTTAGCAAACATGAACTCAGTCCTTGAATAGCCACGGCCTGAAGCCCAAATATCGTTGCTCTGTTCCAGGTCACAACAGATGACCTACAGAAGGGCTGCGTGGAAGCGGTCCCAGTTTGCTCTTGGCGGCAGGACGCAGAGTGTGGCCGCAGCCACCCTGCAGGGCGGCCTGGCTGTGCTCCCTGCACTCCTTCAGGCACACTGACTGAACTCTGTCCCGTGAGGTGGATAAGCAGTTCTGTGTGCAGGGCAAGGGGTCTAAAATCTTTGTTCAGCCGCGGAAATACAATGATTTCCCTAATTTTTTGTTCATATCGTGCTAGGAGGTAAGGTTTGAACTTTAGGAAACAAAACAGATGAAGTCTAGACACCAATGCTGTCTTTTATAATGTTGCAGACTTGCTGATTAGAGCATACACTCTCCTCCTATGTTCCTTTTCTATTTCAATATCTTTTTTTTTTTTTTCTTGCAATGTTGAATGTTTATGACTGAGACATTAGTTGCCTAGGTATTGCTAAAGGTTATACAGAAAGCCACAAACAGATTTGAGGCCTGGAATCTCTATTGGAGAGGCTTAGAGCTCTGCCTCTTTAGTTTCATCAGGAAGATCAAGAGTTGGTTTGCTTAATATAAAGTCCTTTCATGGTAATACTGTATTGATCACAAAAAGAAATCATGAATGGCTCAGGAGAATGTGTGGCAAAGTGGCGAACAGCTCAGCCATCTGGAAACTGAGGCTAAGCAAGCTGAAATTAGAAATTTGGCTTATACTTTGAAATGGTGGTATATTGTTAAAGAAAAACCTCCTAAGGAGTCACTCTTCATATACTCTTCCTTAGGACAAGACTGAATAACTTTTCAAAGACGCATTATAGCCAACTATTTAGTTAAATAGGTGGTTATTTAGCTTTATACAGAGTTACTGAGTGAAATTAACAGGATAGTGATATATAAGAGATTAGAACGGGTGATTGTAATAGACCTTGCTTGTCTTAAACTCTGTGAATCTATAACAGACCAATGTATTACCTGCATGTGTCAGATGAGAGCATACTCAAAACTGGGACTAGGTCTAGGCCAACAGCCATAAAAACTCAGGATATGATGGCAGTTAGGAACTTCTGTGGACCTTCTTCCACATCTACCTACACCCTTCCCATAGTGGAAAGAAACGTTCCCAGTGCTCTTAGATGATGATGCTTAGTAGAAGTTGATTATCACCTTCTCCTTAAAAAGAGTTGTTTTTTTGTCACTGTTCTCGATGAGAAGAGGACATAGCACCACTTCTCTGGGTGTTGTGCATAGTCAGTAGTAGGAAGCACCCTGATGATCAGATGCTTTGGAGGGTCATCATGGAAGAAGCTGACCAGCACCTACTGTTCCAAAGGCTGAGTCTCTTTTGTAGTTTCCAAGTAGTTCAAAACTGCCTTCCACCTGTTCTGTCTGCCAGTCAAGATGATCATGTTCTCAACTTTCCATTTAATGGTCACGGAAGTACATGAGAATTTGGACTGTGAAGAAAATTAGTACCTGCAACTGCATGGCACCAAGATGTGGTTACAAGTTGGGTTTCAGTTTCATATTTCTTATTCTCTGTAACTATCTGGACTGGCTATGGCATTTTGGTGAGTGCTTTTCCTTCATGAAATCCATATGCTGATATCTTCTTACCTAAAAAATGTATCTTGCATGAAAGTTCCCCAAACATCCAATGCTTCCCTAACTCCCAACTTTCAATGGAAATAGAGCTTGAGTAGCTATGTGGGCTAAGCAGTGGTGTTTGGAAGGCTGGGAATGCTATTACTGTGATCATAGGGAATGAGATGGGATTATGTACATATTGCCCATTGCTTCCATTATTTCAGCTGGAGTTTGGTGTGCAGTATCTCTAACAGTTGGGTGATTTAAGTGAGGCACCTGAAATTAGAGACCCCTTTTAAATTGAGTCCTTAATAAACACTGGATAAATAACATTATTATGAGGGATTAAAGGAAGAGCATTGAAGGAATTTAAGGTCACAGGGTTGACGGTTCTTCTTACAATGTTCTTTTGAACATGTGACCAAATCCCACTGTTTACCCTGCAGTATTACTTACTCTGCCATGCCAAGACAGTTGTCAGTTTTGGAAGAGGTTTCACATATGTACCATATTTTAAGTATGATTGATTGGTTTAAAGTAATGAGAGTTTTAGATACACCTACGTAATTCTGCTAACTAGCAAACGTATGTAGCACTAAGCTCACTGTGGCTAATCGGGAATACCTGCAGACACAGTCCGATGGATTCCCTATGCTTTTAACTTTTTTTTTTCCCATGCTAAATGTCAATGTTGGGGTCGTTCTTTCTCTGGTAAAGATAGAAGTGACATTGTTCCTCTATTTCTAGGACATGAGTGTGATGCCTGTACATTTCTAATTCAAAATTCACACCCAGGCTTCACCCAGAAGATACTGAAATAAGTTACTCAGATTTTTCTTTTTGAAGGTTTCCTCTGATCATGTAAAATAAGTTCCATTGGAAAATGTTTTTCTTGATGAATTTTTCTATTAGCATTTGATCTATAATTTGTGCTGAGTGCACTTGGATAGAGCATATTCTTTCAAGCAATTCTTGTGTTAAGATCTTTAAAACGTATCTGTCTAACAAATGTCAGATGAGCATGTTCTTTGCTGCTCCTGTGGTAGAGCAACGTTGTGATGTTTCTACAGAAAGGCATACTGCAAGCAGTTTGGACCTGAGAAGCGGTTAGCAGTGTGTGGCACACAAGTCAGGGGCTCTGCTGTGAATTCCTCTACAAATCTGTTATGTGATCCTGAGGAAGTCGCATTGCCTGTCCATTCCTGCCTCCTCCCCATGTCTCGTCTGCTGACAGTACTCTACTTCACGTGTTTCCTTTGAAACATAGTAAATACAGCATTTTAGAGTCCAAGACTGTAAATCTTTCAAGTCATTTTACAGAGATGCCATTCCAGTTGAATTGGATAAAGCGTACAAAGAAGAATTTGGTCTTCACCTGTTGGTGTGACACATCCTGAGCTATGTTCAAAGGTATTGCCTTCTGCATAAACGAGCTGCAGGCATATAACCTTATGCAAAAAATCCAACTCACCGTTTACAGGAATGGTGTTAAATGTGTCCTGTTCAAGAGTAACAGGCACATCTGAGCTGATAATTACAAATTAGCATGAGAATATAAAATGTTGCATCTTGCAGGAAAAAAAAACAAAAACAAAACAAACAAACAAAACACCACAAAACTCCCACATTCAATGCTGATACTACACACTGAAGTATTTTTTAGTGGGCTACTGACCAATTCTGCTTAGCAAGTTAATTTAAAAGTACTGTTTGTTTATACCTTCCATTTGTCTGCATGGTAGGAGGCAATAACAGTTTCATTTTGACTGACTTTGTGCTGCAAAGCAGCAATTGTTTGAGTTGATAAATTTCTCTCAAAAAATTTACTATTGAGTGCAACTTCAAAAATGCAGAGGTTTGCTTTTCCTCAGGTTTAATTATAGACATCGTTTATCTGCTTGGATCTCCCCAAAGCCAATCTTTCCTAATAATATATAAAATTCTGCTCAGTATCCATGCACTATATATATATATAGTATATATATATGTATACACACACACATATATATGTAAACCTGCATGCCAAGACTCATCTTCACTGTGTAAGCTGACATGAAATATGGTCACCAGCATAGCTATATGACGGCAGTCTGTGCAATGGAGGCAAAGGAGTGATAGCTGTGTTGCTTTCCCTGTAAATCTGAGGTGGCATGCACTATGTAGGTCTTTATCTAGATAATGTCTGCAGACTCTACCAGAGAGCGCACAAAGAGCTACCTCTACAAAATGTATTTTACTGAGATTTCAGTGGGGAAGGAAAGACCTAAATAGTTTAGTAGGTCAGGAATCAAAAATATGGCAATTCTGATACTTTTCAAGCGGTGCTATTGTATTTACTTCCTTTTGAAAATGTAGCTGGATCGTGTCCGTGCCCACCTTTCAGATGCACCGCTGTCCTGTTGAGCATTGCAGATCGTCCTAAAAAGGTCCCAGTGCACAGCTCCCGCTTCGCAAGGCTCTGCCATGCCACAACAGGTGATGGACTCTTCTGGCTGTGATATCTTCCGTCTTCTAATCGATGTCATTCCACTAAACAAAAAGAAATATAATATTCTTAGGGAGGAAGAGAGTGAGCAAGGAGCTCTGTCTCTATTTCTCAGTGATGCTAGTATGCAAGCAGGAATGCAGACACCTGCATTTTGGTCCGCACTCTCCTTTTCGTGTGATCCAATATGCTACACATGGCCCAGCAGCTAACAGAGAAGAGGAAATCTCTTTGCAGATATCAGATCCCATATTTAGAAATTAGCATCAAGTCCTATTTCTGTGCCAAGCAGCTCCTGACTAGCAGAAGATGCTATCTCGCTACTCCCACCTGTGGATCTCATATTATGAAACTAGGTACAGATTTCTTTAATGGTTTCTTTAAATGCAAAAGCCATCTGCTGGATTTCCTACAAAGATTTTGGTAGGTCAAATGTAATTTTCCAGGTAGGATTTGGCCAAGACATGTAAACTACCGTCTACAAAGCAGTGAAAGCTTTGGAGCCTTAAAATGACCTTTAAATAGCATCTATAAAGCTCTGTTTTTGTCTCAGATAAATATCTGTGCATGCTGCTGCTACCATTCAGCCGCAGTGGTTAAGCACTGTCTCAGAAATTTTACTGTTGCATCATCTCAACTTAGCTGCAACAGCAGGTTAAACAAGAAGGAAAGCAAAGCTTTCTGCACAATTTCTGCAGCTGATATACTATAAGCATTACAAGGGTAAAATAAACGGGGGCGGTCAGAAATAAGTGTAGCTGTAAGCCTGTTTTCTGTGTGCATTTTAATAGAGATCGCCCACTACACTGTAGCCTGTGTATGGCTTAGTAATAGCCTCTTCTGTGCTGCGCTGGCCGCGGCTCATCATTTGCTGCACGCTTAGTGTTAAAGGCTGGACCCTGCTTCATTACGGAGTGTCTTAACCTTGCTTTGCCCTTCTATCCAACAACAGCTGCTTTGTTTCCTTTCACTAGCAGTCAAACATCACAAATTCCTTCTCTGTAAAGCCATTAAAAGAGAACCAACACCACCCCAAGTGGTTTCAGAACTAACTGATTTACATGCTGGAGTCTGTTGCAAGGCCAAAAATAACTCCCCATTTCTTTCTCCTTCATTGGTGAAAGTAGGAGAGAAAGTGGCCAATGACAGAGACACAAATTCCCCGTAGGCATCGGAGACAAATCTATTTCATAGCAGGAGAAAAAAAAAAAATAATGCTCTTGAAAAACGTTTCTTTGCTCGGGCCAATAGATACAGAACTGCTGCATGTAATTTTGCTGAACTGATGGTATCACTTGAATGGCTCACGGACTACATAAAATGCATTACATAATTATATTTTTAAACACTGTCCCCAGCTGTGCTGATGCACATAAAAGCTGTGTTTACAAAGGACTCTGCACATGTAATTATTCTGTGGCACTAGCTCCGTGCATTTCCTTGATGGATGCTCCGCGGTGCATAAAATTGTAGCTTTTATCAAAGATTCTTGAATATATTCTTTGGCTGTTTCAGCTTTAAACACCCTGTCGTCCTTGCATGGGTGCCCAGGACCGATGCCAGGGAGGGCCGAATTACAGCATCCGAGGGAACACCTTCCCGTCCTCTGGGAGCAGCGGAGGGGGAAGGCGGCGAGCGTTGGCATGGGGACACCTGGGCCGCAGGAGCGTGCCGAGCCGCAGAGCCGGCTGCTCCGCTCGGGAGGCCTGCTGCGGGTGCAAGGTCAAACGGTATGTGGCCCGGGATATCGGGCAGCTTTGGTTTATATTCCCTTCTGTTTGTATGCAGCAAGCTCTCAGCACTTCACTGTGAGCTCTCCCTCATCCATTCTCCATCCAGTTGTGGAATACCGAGCGTTTCTTCACCCATACAACACAGTAGCTGACATATAGGACTCAGCGAAGAGGACAGTGGGATATTTATCTTAGATCTGTTCCAGTATTCTTGAGCATTAATATCAGTGTGAAAACCTAGATGCTGGAAGGATTGGTACACATCACGGTCCAAGAGTTTTGCCTGCCAAGCAATAATGCTTGGAAATAAATAAAGACAAAAAGTAATACCACATCCTGAGCATCAGTTTCAAAGTGATGGAATAGTAGCATCACTGGTAGCTACCTTTTTATTACTATTACTGCAAAGAACTGGCAGATTTTTCTTGTCAATAAGCAAAATGGTTTGGCACTGTACCTCTCATCCCTGGCTAGCCTTACATATGAGACTCCACAAAGGAAATGCTGATTTTGTTGTAAGCCAGTTTTTAATGGCAGGTATGCGGCTGGAAGTCAGGTCTGCTTTCTGGTAGCAGGTAGTTTGAATTCCTACTACCATTCCTTGCCCTTTTCAGTCCCGCATTCGGTCGTGGGAGCTGGAAGCCTGTGCTTCCCAAAGGGCAGTTGCACCATTTAAAGCAGTCACTGCTCGCTGCCAATAGCGAATGAATTATTCCACAGCAAATGCCCCGACTGCTGGTAAACCAAGTTTTCCACCCTTGCATGAATATAGCCTCTTCCCATCATGGAAACTGTTCAGCTATGGATGTCCTCAGCATTTCCTCTGTCTGGCATGTTAAGTTTACATACCAGCTTGAAGGCTGCTGGTACGTTTTGCACCAAAGGGTCAGGCAATGGGAGAGGAATCTTTGGAGTGGAAAAAATGTGGAACTGCAAAAATTTATTGTATGTTCATTTGCATAGTCTGCCTTTCAGCTAAATCACATCTCTGAGTACGCTGGTACATAAAAAGGAGTCCTCGGATAACCTGCTCAGAGTCTGAGCCACCAGAGGTGATACATTAGAAAAAAAAGCAGGAAAAGGTACCAGAACCAGGGCAGGGGAAACACTTCTGGAGTAAGCACCCCTCTGTGGTGTTGGTATGTGTGCGCGCTGTTTCTGGATCACAAGTTATTTTATTAGGGGTACGATGTGTCTTCTATATGCAAAAACAGGGTGCCTTTTTCACTGGGTAAGGCATACTTCTTGCTAAAGCGTGAGAGTATTATTTTCTAAAAGGGCTTATTTCCTTCTACTCCCTTTATCTTCCTCTGGAGAGCCTTGCTGAGAGTCTATCAGCCATCTAGGCCAAAATATGTTTTTCAAATATGTGATCATCTAATGCAAATCAGCATAATTCCATGTGCCTTGATAGAGCTATGACTTAAGCCAGTGGAGGATCTAACTCCTTGGTATTTTATGTAACATAGATAAACCCCAAAATTTGCGATCAGAGAAGAAATACTTCTAGGTATTGCAAGCTTACACCATTACTGTGCCACATTAGCTGCAGTTCCTTGCTGCAGACACTTGTGCAAGGCTCCTGTGTTTATCTTTAGGGTACATGGAGATGAGAGTTGCCTGTCTTTTGCTAAATGTTAGTGCTGTGTACAGACAAGAGTAAGAATCCACGCTGAAGTTAATGCAAGTTTCACAGTTCAGCAGGAAGAAAACAGACGTCTTTAGACTGCTGTTTGAACCCTGACCATTGCCCTTTTGTACCTCTGAGTCACCAGAGGCTTCTGTTTCCAAAAGCAAGATAATGTTTTGAGAAGTCGAAGTTCAGTGTAAATGATGTCAGGGCTATAGGGGCTGAGGTGTCATCTTTGCTGCAGCAAGGCCCTCCAGGAAATGTCCGATAAAGCCTGGAAGAAAATGGGACTTACTTTACAGATTTCTGTAGTTCGATTCCTGCTGTACTATTAACTGAGAGAAGCGTTTTGTTTTTTAATTCCACAAAGCTCTATCACTATATTATCTGAGCAGCTAAGTACTCAGATTATGTAAGTCGAGCATAATAGGATGTCTGTAAAACTTTGCTGCTTACAGCCTTGGAAATTTCTGCATTGCTATTTAACAGTGACTCAGCTGCAGATCTCCCATATGATCTCGGAGAACGTGTGGTGGGGTGGGATTTCCGTCCTCTGAAGAAGCGTAGCGTGGTCCTTGGGTATGACCGCGGCGGTGGCCTTGCTCTCCTCCCGTGCACCCTGGACTGCTCTGTGAAATCTTTAATTGCTGACCAGCGGATGCTCGCTGTCAGGCATTTAGGTTCTGTCCTTCTAGGAATGTTTACCTTGTGTTTTCAAAGCAATCCACCTCCTGATTTACACAGCAGGAGAATTTGCCTGTTGTGCCAGATAGCAACCTCAACATGTACTTTCACAGTGTGTTTCTTCTAGAGGATATTTTTGGCCCCATAAGTGATGTTTTAAGAATAATTCGACAAAGTGCTGTTTTATGATATGTATAGGTTCACAGTGCATTGCTAACCATATGGCCAAGCATAGTACATGCAGCTGCATGGTGAGGTTTACTGCCCAGTAGGAATGAAAAACATGTATTTTGAATAGATGTACATTGAAAACAAAAACAAACAAAAAAACATTTTAAACTTCAAAGGCACAGGCTTGGGACCTTTATGTGTTTTCTTTGTTCTCCCTTGGTCTTGAATGAGGTTCATCACCATATCCCATGGACTTTATTTGCAATAACATGGGCTCAGAAGAGTTGCTTGCACTTTGCCGTGCTGATGGCAGCAAGAAGATAAAACGCAGAGGAGTTGATGCTGCCTGGCCACCACAGGTTGCATCACAGAGCCGCTGGCAGGACTCTGAGAAGTGTTTCTGATAGCTAGATTTTATCTTGGAAGTGGTAAGAGCTCGTGAAACTGGATGGCTCAAGGAATGACTAATGAGGGTTTTATGATGAAACATTTGTCTAAACTGTATCAACTGTGACTGAAAATCATCGCTGGGGGGTTATGTGACAGTCTAGGGTGAGTGAGCAGGTGCCCCGAGTCCAGCTCGTTGCAGAGTTGTGTCTTCAATGTAAAATCCACTGACTCACTTCGTATCAACTAATGTCCATGGGGGAACCACAAACGGAGATGTGGCATGGTGATGAGCTACGCTCTTGCCCCTCAGGTGGCTCCTCCGACTTAGCGCTGGGCCATTTAATGAGGCAGATGATGCTGCCGTTACTTTGTGTTTTTCTCTTCTGTAGATAAATCATTCCAGTCAGATGTATACACACAGCTGTGTTTTGTGTGTTCACGCAGAAACGCAGGCTCCAGTTCTCTCAGGAGCAGTCCCAGCTACTCAACTGGGACTACATTATTAACAGAAGCGTAATAATATTTAGGTGGGCCTCCTATGCAAATGTCACAGGGATTCCCCCTACGTGATTCTAACTTATGACTCTACCAAAATATCCTTCTGCTGCTGCTTGGTCCCTGTCCCTGGGATGTACAATGCTTTGGGGGTATCGCTGCTTTTCTTGTGACACCGGTACAATCCCAAATCATCAGTTACTTGCTTAAGTCAACGTGGAGGTTTCACCTACCGTATTGACTCAGTAGCACTCCACAAAATTTGCCTACTGCCTTATTCTGCCAATGATCACATCCCATTTTCTATAAAGCAAAGTCCGATTTCCCCATCTCTGCCATAAAACATGATTTCCCACGAAAAGAACAAGCTCCATCTTTTGGACAGGGTTGCAAATGAAGCAGGATGTGCTCGGGGGTAGGAAGGGGACATTTGCCAGTTTTGCTCTAGGGAGTGAGGAGACAAGGTGGGGATCGGAGAAGCCAGAGTTTTAGCCTTAGCTCTGGTAACGATTTTCTGCATGGCCTCTTGTAAGCTCCTTCATGTCTCCACCTCATTTTGCCCAAGCCTAAAATGGAGCTCAAAATCGTCACTTTTCTAACACCTCCCCCTCCCCACACACACAGAGTTGTGAGCAGGTTTAATGTTTATCTCGGAGGCTTTCAACAGCATCATCCATCCAGGGAATGTATGCAGGCATTCAGACCCCAGAATGAGCTTTATAAAATCATCAGGAAATAAAATGGCATCTATATTAATCATAAATCTGGGATTGGAACAGAATAGTTGGTTAGCAAACCTGCAAAACAAGCTTTGTTTCATTGGCTTGAGCTGCTTTATAGTTCTGTTTGTGTACGTGGAAGTGATGTTCAGTCTTTTTAAATGAGTCACAGGACTGGAAGAACAAAAATATTGGATGGTAACATATAGCAGCAAAACAATTACTCTTTTCATTCTGACAAGCACAATAACCAGAATAGCTAGTTAGAGCTAGAGGTCTAGGCAGATAGTTCCTTTCAATGTACCAGGGATTTTAGATCTGCTTGCAAGACAGGGAAACAGAACTGGAATGTTATAACAATAAAAGACAACATTAGATCAAACAATAAAATCAAGCATGCCCATTAGGATACAGGTATTTACAGGTAGGAAGGCTCTCCTGGTCAGTGGCTCCATGCAGTATGCTCACACAGCACAGTCTTGTCTAGCAGCTTTCTGTACCTTTATCCAGAGGAGAGTCCTTTCCACCCTGCTTGCTGCATTGCACCACTGATTTAGTGAAGACATCATCCTCATAAGGATGCTCTTCTAACTCACCTCTGAAATCCGCTTGCTTTTCTCCTCTGACAATTAGGTTTAAATGTGCTGCAGCAAAGTACTCATCCTTAGCAGTCGTATGGCTTTTTAAGTGATAAACTGCATTAGCAAATTCCTTATTAGATAATCTATCAAATGAGGTCATACATAATTTTAGCAGTCTCATCTTGATTTATAACATGATCGCAGCAAATTACGCATACACAAACCAGCATGCTGGCTGTCAAAGTCAGGTATTTTTGCCCTGTTAAAAAAGCCATTTCCAGGCCATCCTAGTGGCCTACTGGTAGCACCCCCCATTGCCATGGCGAGACCCAGTTTGCGTTACAGCCCTCAAGCTCACCCCCGGCTCTCGTTAGGACTGACGTGAGTTAGAGGCAGCCGTCTAAACCCTTGCTTCGCACCTCCTAGCAGTAATCCTTCTTGGTGTTTCTTCTGGTGGCTTTTCCGTGCTCCCTTAAGAGGGGCATGGGCACTGCAAAGAGCAAGCTTACGTATGGGGAGACCGGGTGTGTGGGGTGCTGCTGTGCTCCCTGCATCCCTCCTGTTTCCCCAAGGGAACGAAGGGCTGGCAGGAGCGACACATGCGGCTGTATCAAAGGCTGCTCGTCCTGCCGGGGGCTTGCTCGAGGGGGCAATGCTCCGGCTGCAGCACGAAGCTGTGCCACCGGCCCCGCAACAAGCCTGAGGGGAGGAATTCGGGGAGAATGGGAGGGAGCTTTGGGGACAAACACTGTTTCTGAACAGCACCTTGCTACTGTTGTAGTGCCTCTGTCACTGCAATTTGCTCCTGGGACGAGGAAGGGACGCCATTCCTATCCCCCAGCTTCAAACTTCCGCAAACATTATTTCATCCCCGGAGATTTTTCTGTAACTACCATAGGGGGGAGCTGCAATAAATTATCTGGTCTTGCCTTTCTCTTCACCTGCTGGCACCTCACATTGGTATTTCTAGGGTCTGAGCTGCGCAAAGTGTCGGGAGTGCATGTCATCTGCGTGTCTCTGAATAACTTATGTCTCTCCCGCTGTTCTTACAGCCAAACCCTGCCCAGGAAGGACAAAGCAGGATGGAACAAGATTTATTCCTCAACATTGTAGGTATCTGCCCTTAAGCTGTAAGATAAAAGCTGGTTGAGAGTCTGAATAAACATTTCCCTAGGAGATATGAAATAGTAGAGGCCTAACTATCATTGTGGGAAAACTTCTTGAAACTCCTATTAGGGAGACCTCTACATTGTTTTTACAAGAATATTGCTGGAGTGAGAGACTGGAAGGAATCAAAGTAGTTCATCAAAATGAGTAAGCAAAGGCAATGCTTGCAGTGGATGGCACTGCTGTTTTGCATACCCTAAGGTAACTTTACCTAATCCTACTGAATGAGTTTTTCATGCATATGTATATAGGAATGTATGCATGTATGCATATCTGTCACGAGTCAAATCTGTTCTATCCTCAGCTGTCAAGCTGTGTGTGGCAGATTGCAGCAGGGCTTGGGGAAAGCAATTAAAGACCCGGACGAAGAGCAGAGCATCGGGCATCCCTCCGGAGCCCATGAACCAGAACTGCAGCTCCTCCCCATGCCGGTACCAATGCAGGGTGGCAGGGACGTATTCCTCAGCTGATGCTGAGCAGCACTGACCAGCACTGGATCTGCAAAGTCCCCACCGGAGCTGGGAAGTCCCCATCAGTGTGGCAGGCGCCGGGCACTTTCGAGGGGAACAGGGACCCGTTTTCCCCACCCTGCTGCCCAGCAGGCGATGGGGGCACATGGCCCCGTCTCCCTGCCTGGCTGCCGCGTGCCCCCCGGGCTCGGTGTGGTGATGGGGGGCCCCCCAGCCGCGAGCGGCCCCGGGTTGGATGCTCCTCCAAAGACCTGCCTCTGCAGAGGTGCTCGCAGCCATTGGCACGGGCGCTGCGGAGCCGGTTGCCTGGCAGCACACGCGCGTCCCCTTCCCCACGCCGAGCATCGCCTCCACCGGCCTGGACCCCCTCCCCGATTTCAGCTCTCAGCCCAGGCTGGGGAAGCCGCCGCTGCCAAGCACGGTTCCACGAAATGAACTGAGCCGGCCCCAAGCGCTCTTAAAGAAACACATGCTAATTAGCGTGCATGAATATCTGGCTTTCTGCAAAACCGTCAGAGCAGTAGTTGTGAAGCTAAGCCCGAGGTGTGCCTTCTTGTGCCTGGGTCTTCAGTTCCTGTCGAACCCACGCTGCTATGTTTGGCATGCCAAAAGGAGGCAAATCGCTGTATCTGAGAGCACAGAGCTGCTCTGGATCTCTGTGCGCAACGTGTTTATCTGCTCCCAGCTTGGCACTCGGCCTCTGAGGATGCCACAAATACAATTTGGGCGCTGTAGTAACTCAGATGCTGAACACGACTATCGCAGGATCACAGGATTATGGATGTTAGAGCCGTAAAAATTATGACCTTCAGAGACATCCATCTTTCGTGAAAGAAAGAAAGCCCTTATGAGTCAGGCACATTACCCCCCAGCAGCAGATGAGATCTGTCTTTTGGGGAGACGTGGAGGGCAGGAGGAACAAGGAGGGGGCCTGACACACATCACTCTGCTCGGGTGCAGCAGGGTTGAGCGCACAGGCTGGGGAGGGCGAGGGAGGGCCTGCAGCCCCACAGCAGCCGTGGTGGGCATGCCGTGGTGCTCGTGCTGTGCGGGGAGCACACGGCAGGAGCTAGCTGGCTGCCCGGGGCTGGGGAGTACTGCAGGGACGTCGATTTGCTCTGCTTGGGCTCTGGCTCTGGGAGACACCGGGCTGCAGCAGAATCACAGGATGGCTGAGGCGGGAAAGGACCTCTGGAGGTCCGCAACCTCTCCGGGCTCAGACACCTTGCCATGATGTGGGAGTGGGCATCGTGCCACCAGGGACCTACAGCTACAGCTCCGTCCTCTGCAGCATCCCCACCTTGGGTATAGAATCACAGAATATCCCAAGTTGGAAGGGACCCACAAGGATCATCGAGTCCCAATCCTGGCTCCACTCAGGACCACCCCAAAATCAGACCATGTGTCTGAGAGCGTTGTCCAAACGCTTCTTGAACTCCGACAGGCTCGGTGCTGTGACCACTGCCCTGGGGAGCCTGTTCCAGTGCCCGACCACCCTCTTGGTGAAGAACCTTTTCCTGACACCCAACCTGACCCTCCCCTGTCACAGCTCCATGCCGTTCCCTCGGGTCCTGTCGCTGTCACCAGAGAGCAGAGATCAGCACCTGCCCCTCCGCTCCCCTCGTGAGGAAGCTGCAGGCCGCCATGAGGCCTCCCCTCAGCCTCCTCTTCTCTGGGCTGAACAAACCAAGGGACCTCAGCCGCTCCTCATGTGTCTTCCCCTCCAGACCCTTCACCATCTCTGTAGCCCTACAAAGTGGGTGGTGGCAATGGCCCAAGCGAGACAAGGCCGGGGCAAACTGAGAGGGGCCAGGACCGGCTGTGGGGCGCAGTCAGGCAGCAGGGAGGTGCATGGAGGGAGCACAGCAGCTCATCCATCTTCAGGTGAAGAGGGAAACCTCCGGCGGGAAGGGCACGAGAGGAGTTGTGGTGCGGTGGGAACGGGTATCGCTGTTGAGGCTGGAGGAGGGTGGGGAGGAAGGGCTGCTGCTTCATTGCCAGCCCCAGCTCTATCACCAAACACGAGCACGAGCTGTCACTGGTGTGGAATGCAGCAGATGGCCAAATTGTTAGATTCTCCCTTGTGAGAGCAAAATGATATACTATTTTTTAACATCCTTGCCTGGAGCCGAGTGCTAGCTTCAAATACTATGAAGATATACTGTACAAAGTTACTTTGTGCCAGAAATGTGCTCTAGTGATAATCAGGAGAATACTGTGCTTAAAATGACATTTAAAAAATAATTATTATGGCCCATTGCTGTTAGTCACACATCCCCAAAGCTGATCCGGCTAACAGAGCTTTCCAAAGTGTTTTTGCTTGACACGTCATCTGGAAATTATGGAATCATGCTGTCACCGTGTCTCGCCTTGCAATCACCAGGTCTATGTATGCACACCATTTTTTTCTCTTTTGGGGGGAAACAAATTCTTTTCTTCAGTTGATGTTTCTCATGCTGCTTTGGCTAGTTTCATGCCTATTCTTGGCTCATCCATTTGCTGGAGGGAACAGGCCTCACAGTCACGGAGCTGGCTACGAAGGTGGGATCACGGTCCCACCTCTCCCTGCGCGAAGCCTCAGACAGAACCGCTGCTCGGGCTGGAGGTGACCTGTAGCTGAATGCTCTGCAAAACCCGAGCCTGTCTGCAGGTGCTGCAGAGCTCACCTGTGTCACGCTAACTTCAGGTGCTTGAAACTATATTGAAGGTGCAGGGTCGTTAGCAGTGAGTCATCATGGCAGGTGTGCTTTGCCAGCTCCAGCTCTGAGCTGCTGCTAAGGGACCAGGCAGCCTCTTGGAGTGGGGAGAGGCTCTCAGGGGAAGCTTTGGGGAGGGCTTATGTGGGAGAGAAAACTCAGAGTGACTTGTAAGTCTGCTTATTATTCCTTATCAATAAATGCAAAACCCAGGGCAAGGATCAGTGTGGTCTGCAATCAGGTGACTGCTCTGTTTGTAGAAAATGGCTGTTTTCTTGTTGATATCTTTTGCAATCCACTGGATATGTTTTTTAAGGACTTTTGGCTGCTGAGTATATGGTGTGTTCTTTCTTCCTGTTAGTCCTTTAAACTTAGTTGTGTTTTGTTTTAATGAAGGGGCTTTCATGGGTTGTCTGTAGGCTTTGTCTCCTAAGGTATTGTTAAATCTTTAAAATCTGCCTCTCCCTTGCTATCCATCTTCAGAAGACTCCTGCCCATGCTGCAGCTGTTCATGCTGCAGCAGCCTGTCCTCTCTCCCCTCCTTGAACTTTCTTCCCTGTGGTTTGCTCAGAAGTCTCCCGCTAAACATCCCACAGCTGCAACACACTGGTCTGCCTCTCGAATCTCACTGATGTCACGCCTCCCCCAGCCTCCAGCAAAACTTCCCTACCTTCCCCTCCAAGGCCCTCGATAGCTTTATCTTTGATCTCACTCCTTTTCCTGCATGTGTTTTTCAGTCATCCCTCCTTCCTGCTCATTTTTTCTTGCTCTTGGATGGTTCCATGTTGCTTTCTTCTTTGTGCCCCTCTGATGCCCAGGTCCATCTCCATTTTTCACTAGCCAAATGTTCTCGCTCTGTCAAACCTACCTTGAATCCCTATCCTTTTCTCCCTTGCTGGCAGTAACATCCTGTGTGCACTCACGCAGAGGTGCCTGAGTTGCCATCCCATGTGATGTTCTGGGGTGCGTGCCCTTCACCCCAGGGATTTGTGGTTCTCCGGTGGTGCGTGCCCTACAGACATAAGCACACACAGGTCTCTTGAAGAGCAGCAGCTGCTGGTAAGTGACCGTGCGTTATTAATCCTGTTGCTTACAGGACACAATGGAAACTCTAAGTTTTCTCCAGCCAGGTAACAAGAGGAATCTCTTCTATGTTGATGTGAAGGCACACTTTGGCTAGGTAAAGACATTAAAATGCACATTATTTAAACTTACAGAGACTTAAAGTTCCTATAGGCACCAAAGCTATTCGAGGAATATAAATAAGCAGCAGGCTATTAGAATAGGTTTTGGGTCTCACTTCTCTCCTCTGCCTTGCACTGTCATGTCATCCCTGGCTGCATTCAAGTTGCCTTTAGCATCTTTACGTTCCTGCACAGGGCAAACAATAAGGAATAGCTCCCATACAGCAGAGGGAATACAGCAGCAAGTGTCTCACATCCATTTCTCAACTGTCATCAAATAGCTTTTATTCATGGCATAGCACAAGTGTCAGCCAACTGGCAAAGACAGCCTGTATTAAAAATGCTGGGGATTATTCATGTCAACAGGCACAAGGGAGCTTTTCTCAGTTGGTGGATCTGCAGTAGCAGTGGTATGAAAATGCAGCAGGTCCTCCAGAGTAATCTCAAATCTGAATAACTTCAGAAGGAGGCCAACAGCTGATGATCACTTCCAAGCACATTTGAAAAAAAAAAAAAATCTAGCACAATTAGATGAGAGCTTGGATAGGCAAGAGGTTTAACTGCGTGGATAGACAGAAAAGCTTATACCATAAGCATGTTATGTAGAAAGACTAAGATGATATTTTTTATAACAATGCTCAGATTGAAGATGGTCTGCAGGCTGTGAGCTGGTGCTGTCTTTTGAAGTTTGCTTCTGACTACCTAATTATCAGGTAGATAGGACCTTGACTGCACTGTTAGAAATGTGATCTCCATTGGTCAGGTGACTTATCTTTTATGGACAAGGAATGATTTAGAAATGGAAAATTATTTCTCCTTTTAAAATATTAAAAAAAAAAAACATTTTCATTGAAAATATCTTATTAAATGTGTGAGAATGTTACTGGGGGGAAAAAAAAGATAAGATGGATGCAAGCAATAAAACTGCTTACCTTAAAAGCATCAGGTAAAGGTGGAAAATTATGGAGATCTCGAATGTCTCGGGTTAGCTCTTAAGGGCAATTCCTCATTGACTATTCCAGGCCCACTGTATTTGCGACAGTTCACTATATTCTGCTATCTCACATTTTTGAATTGTTGCTTTCAAAGCGTATGGTCTGCTTCTTTTCCTCCTCCATTATTTTAGATTCATTTAATTCTCTGAACTTGGTGATGCTGTGCGGATATGAAATCAGGAGCGGCATAAGTGGAAAATAAAGTAAGGCCCGTGCAAGTTACCATGAATGAGGTGACCCGATCTGATCTGACACAGATCTATGTTCCACTTATGCTCTGGAAAACCTTGGATACTATCTTTTAGTAAAAACCTCATTTCTGCACAAACGTGTGATGCAGAAGAAACCCAACCAGCAAAACCCGAAGATGTATCCCATGGCATCTCCATGACAACATATAGATGCGCATTCTGCCACATGCATCCTTATCGGGAGACGAACTGCTCCGAGCTTTCCCTGCTCCCGAGCAGAAAGGCAGGCCGAGGGGTAGCGGGCTGCAGCGAACGGGGCTGGGATTTAAATGTGGAAACCGCAGCTCGTGATTCTCACGGGGTAAAGCGGGGGCAAATTGAGGAGCCTTGTGCTTGTGCGGAGGCCACTTGGTCCAGTGAAGGCACAGGCCGACATTGGTGTGATTCGACGAAATTGCAGCTGCATGGGCACGGGGCGAGTGCACCGGCCGGTGTCGCCGAACAGCGATAGACTCGGTAAATGCCCTCTCCCGGCTGCCTCCCAAAGCCAGCCCTTCCTCGGCCTCCCTACCCGCTGGCGTGGCTCGCGTCCCTCTGGCTGAAGCAGCTGAAGCGCTGTAATTTCACACCCAGCTGGCGACGCGCTGCCTCCTCCGCGCCGTGCTGCAGCGCGGCTCTGGGCCCTGGCTGCCGCAGGCACCTTCAGCGCAGCCGGCGGGGCCGAGTTAGTGCTTGCAGCGCTCGGGAAAGGTTCTGCGGAAAGCAGGGCGGCGCGTAGAGCTGCAGCAGTGAAGCAAGGTCGGCCTTTTGGCCTTTCCCTCGTTGTTTCTGATTTCTGGGCCAGAACGTGGGAAGTCGTCTGCACTCCTAAGCAAGGCACCTTAAGCAAGTTACCTCTGCTGCTCAGCCTTCCTTTCTGAGAAATGGAGATAACGATATTGGCCTTCTTTTTAGAGCACTTTCCTGTTGCTGGTGTTTTTTTTTTTTTTTTTTTTTTTATGAGACATGCCACATAAAAGCTGGCTGTTAGCTTTTGTTGGGCTGTAAAAAGTTCTCAGCCTAACAATGGGACACAGTGTGTTATCAGCCGTAAAAAAAAGTTACACTGATCTTTAGCATTTAGGGGTAGACCTTTGTTCTGCTTGGTTACTTATAATCTTTGCAGTGGTGTGGCTTAGGCTTTTACTTTTTATTCTTTTTTCTTTTTGCAATGTGTGTGTGTGTGTACGTATTGTGTACATATGGTTGACTTTTGCTTGTATTAGGGTCAAAGATCACTTGTTTTAGCCTAACATACAGATGTCAGTTGGTGTCCTTGGAGTGACCGGCCTGTAATCTGCCATTCAGCACATTTCCTCTGAAATAGAACAAAAATTATTTTGCCAACAGACATGAAACTGAGTAAGAAACCATTGAACCAAAAAGGACAAAAAGGATTATGATCCCTAAGAAATGATCTGCCTTTGCTTCAGCATACACTCTATGAATGTTTTATGGTGACTGCCAGTGCTTGTCCATACTTTGCAGATAACTTTTCATTTATTTAACCATAGAAATGATTATTTCCCTCTACACAGCATCTAAAGAAGAGATGAAATTCCATGTTAGTCCATGGGGCAATGGAAGCTTTGTGCCCCCCAACCTGGACAGCACGGTGCAAGGGTGGCAGTGTTCAGGCGTGGACAAGATCAAGGCAGGCGGCATCTGGGCATGATGGGGCCCAGGGTTAAGAAGCCTTAGGTAGGTTCCCGTTTAACAGCATTTCCACTCTAGTGTCTAGCTAGGCACATAAGGAAGATGTAGTCAGAGAAAAAGCCATCATAGATGACATTGGTTCATAGCCAAGATAACAGCATAAGCAGCAAAGGCAAGCCCCAGATAGGTCTCTGTGGCCTAACACCTCTCAGTCTGAAAAGCAGCGTCTGGACATGACAGCAGGGTGTACAAGCTATGGGGCAGCCCCTGGGGCTAGACGACCATCTCAGGAAGCGGCAGTAGTGGTAGTGCAGCATTTGAAACGATGATGATTGCATTTAGGGGGTTTCAGAAAGTATTCGGCATAGCCTGCGGGATGGGGCTGGTGTTCCTGATGGATGCCAACTGTTTGGATGAGAACAGAATAATTAACCTTTCTTTTGTTTACAGATAACTGAAACAATTGGCACTGCACAGGCTCCCCAAGGCTCTTCAGGAATCTGAATCGAGCAGCAGGGTGGTTTGGCTAGGGGCTAGCGTAGCCATTAAGGTAGAGATCAACCTGAATGCAGCAATTCCCTTGTGGGATAGAAGAGGGACAGAAACCGGACAGAGAGACAGGAAGGCTCAGACCTAGCTGGAGGAGCCCCAGCAGTGTGACCCCAAGCAAAGCCTGAGAGAGGGATGTGGGGCACAGTGCTTTCCAGCAAAAGACACTTGAAATGGCAAGCAAAACTCCCACTTCTTGTTTGACCTTTGTTCTAAATGTTCAAGGAAAAAAGGCTTCGTGCATTCTTTGTTAATCAAGAGCGCTGATTTAAAGAATTACCTGGCTCCACCAGCATTCTCACGCGAATGGGACCATCCCAAAATAACTCCTGTCCCAAACTGATCTGGGCTGTGTAACTGATATGGGCCGAAAAGAATAAAGTTCTACGTATTTCTGAGGAAAAAGTTCTTATTGTAAAGACTTTGGTAATAAATACATGCATGAGTTCAAGGCAGCAAAGAATTGGATAGGCTGTTATTCTCCAATCAATTTAATTTTTAAGCCTTACTTAAAGAATGCTAATTTTAAATGAGATATTCTTCTGATAAATTCTGCGATTGAGGGGATGTAAATTCACATTCGTAATGAATGCTATTTTTTCATATTTGATTGCGGTAATCCAAATGATCCTATTTAATATCAAGGGCAGAGCTGGTATCTATTTTTTGAGAACTGCTTTGCATAGCATACTCCATACAGTTAACGTTTTTGGAGGACAGTTTTAGAGGACAGGACTCTTTGGTAGGACAGTCCTGGTGGCACTGAACAGGCACCTCCTGCAGACAGAGCGCTGGAAGGTCACAGGGCTGAAAGTCCCAACATCCAGGTTCTTTGTCAGCAAAGTATTTTGCTCTAACAATCCTTTCCTGCGTTGTTCTAATCTCAAGCATCACCTGTTCAAACCTCAGAGTGACATGTGCTCATTTTATCTGTCTCCTCTTTTTTGCTTTCATCTTGTTGTCAGAGCTGGAAGGTCTTACTCTAGTTGCCAGTTGTCCTGTCCAGTTGTACCTTCTCCAGCCTGAAAACAATCTTCTTCAGCCTCTCAAGGTACATTAGATTGGCTTCCCATCCTCAGGGTGATAAGTTTAAAAACCCAGTCTTTGGAAAGTGAAAAACTTCAGTTCTCAGGACTGTACATGTGAAATTCCTGGGAAAAGAATATTGGAGGGTTTTTTGACCAATGCAATTCTGTGTGATGAAAATCTTTCGAACTATTTAGCTTTCGTGTGGTAGTTATATGAACAGTAAGTCAATGAGAATGTACAGGAAACATTTTGTTTATATGCATAATATGAATAATCATCATTATCAACATTACAGAACAGGGAAGAAGACAGATATTGTAGACACAGTGGTAATGGATGTTCATAAGAGGAATATTTTTATTTATTCTATGTGGTAATATGCAAGTACTTCAGTTTACCAGAGCTCCCTGTCATTTATGGTTTTCTTAAGATTTATAAAAAGATCAAGAACCAGACTTGCAGAAAAGCAGCCAAGTTGAGTGCAGTGCAGATGAGAAACAGCATGGTCCTCAGTGATCTGTTCAGGCATCGTGGGCTAAAACTCACAGCTAGCCAGAAGTCACATGGAATTACAGGGCAACTGTATACCTGCTCTCCCCATCCACCATAGTGCTTTACTATTAAGTATTGTTATTCAGATACTATGCTGTCTGCAGTTCATAGATACTGAAAGAATTTTAAGACAGACATAATCAAATTTTCAGAGAGTAGGACTGGGAGCCAAAAATTTCAACCCCTACAGAGACTTGCTTCATGGCTTTGGACAAAATATCCACTCTTCTTTCATGCTCTCGGTAAAAGAGGGCTAATATTTGTGTCTCATGAGATGTTGTGAGATTAATATTTTTTGGATGCATAAATTGCTTTGAAAGAGGAAAGGTCCAACTCTTATTTCACAATAGCCTTGCAATTGCAGTACAAGCAGAGCAGACCCTGCCTCCCCTCAGCAAGGGACAGAGAGCTTGGAACTCGGCAAGTACTCTATCCAGCTAGAACAAATACAATTTTGCAGTCCATTGATTTCCATTTACAATGCCAAGTTTTATTTGATTTATTTTTTGAATATCTGTGTGCCACAAAACCAACTTCCTTTTTTTTTTCCCCTCTTTAAATGAAGTGCCACTGGCACGTGATCCTCATTATCCTAGCAGTATTTTGGGTAAGTTAAGATAAAGGATCAGAAGACAAACGAAATGGGACCATTTAGGACAGTTTTGATGATGCAGCCTAAAATTCACTTTTCCTTACTTAACTCTAAGATGTATGTGAAAGAATGTAGGATTTCTGAGCATATCAGGTGACTATGTACCCGCATGGACTATGTAGAGGGGTCTTGTGTATGCAGATAGGGCCAGATCAAACATCTGTACCCTAGGTATTATTTAATGACTTAACAAATAATGGTAGCAAATACACGAAGGTTACTTGGGACAAACTCTACCCTCCCGTGTGACTCTGCCTGCAGTTCCCCAGCACAGCAAGGTGACCAGAAGAGCATTGCGCAGCACCAAGCTGGACTCCTCCTGGTGTTGACGTGCTAGGCATGGATCCTGGCCTGGGGGCCCCTCCGTGGAGCCTGGCCTGGGGCCATGTCGCCAATTGCACCGGCTGCCTCCAGCTGCCCCCCTCCAGCCTCCCTTCGCCCGACGCCTGGCTGCGAGCATCAGCGCCTGCCGCTGAGCAGAAGCGCTTGTCGCTACTGAATGAGGACTGGTATGGGTGTTGTCTCACCTAGAGAAACTGGGTTATCGCTGCCGCCACGGGGAGTAGCAGAGGTGGGGATGCGTGGGGAGGGAGGAGGAAGAGGGAGAGAGCAGCTATTGTCAAGCTGAGCCGTGCATTGATATCCTCCAAACTCTTGGAAGCAAAGTTGTTGCTGATAATATAAAGCACGCATGGTACTTAGGGAGTGCGAAGATAATTTGACCTATCGGTGGTTAAATATGGTGAAACTTGCATTGTCATGGCTCGCGCTGGCCAGCGCATATAGGCGGATGGAAAATGGGGCTGTCACCCTCTGTGAGCCCCCCCAGCTCCTCGGTGAAAGGGAGATGGCCATTTTCCCCAACAACGGCCCTAGCTCTTTCAGTTACAGCCAGTCAAGTCCAATGACATCAAAAATTAATCTGGCACACAACTTGGGCTGTCCGAGTGCATTTTGTAACCAACAGCATATCAAATCCGTGGGACCTGATGACAATCACTCCTTTGTTGTCACATCCTTCAGTCACTTTAACCCAGATTTTCAGTCAATTCAAAGGAAAGAATGGTGCTTCAGAGGACTGATTACAGCAAAAGTGCTTCAAAAAATGAACAGAGGGAGGGCAGGGCTGCAACTCATCACAAAAGATCCTACCATAAAACCTAGAGAATGAACAAGAAGCCTTAGACGATCTCACAGCAAGAGGCTCTGTTGTTATTTTGCACAGAGCTTCTCTGTAGGGGCAGCCTTCAGAGCATCCTGAATCTGGTATTTGGGTTCGCAGCTCGTTCAGAGTTCTCTGTACAAGACTACAGCCAGTGAGAGAAAATTATAAATTGACCCTAAATTATTCAAAGGAAGCAAAGACATAAAATACAGGCTAAAAAAGAATTCTTCCTAATAATTTGAGCCAAAAGCCAAAGCACATTAGCATACGAGGACTGGAAGATTCAGAGAAATAGCTTGAAGGAAATTGCGTGTCTCTAGTCTGGGAGGAAAATGTGTGAAATCGCTTAATTTAGTAATATACCTGGCATACTTAAAGAAAGGGGAAGTGTCTACACTGTATTGACATGACCACTGACCTTACGTGTGGAACGGGTGGCTCAAGGAACAGGTAAGAAATAAAAAGAGGTTTTTAAGTGTGCAGAGGGTTTCTGTCATGGAGGTTTTTACACAGGGTGTTTCTGAGTGGGGTGGAGTGGGAGGAAGGGTCAGCAGCGTGCCGTGATGGCTTGCAGAGTCCCTGTTAAATGATGCTGAGAGGCATAAACTACCTCTGCTATGGACAACAGCGTACTTGAGGGTGATTTCTTTAAGAGACCAGCATGTGTGCTTTTGGGTGTCTCCCAGTCCTTAGATAGCTGGTAAGAGCCTTTCATATTCCCAGTTTTGCGGACAGGCATCAGAGTCTGATCTGTTTATTTTTAAAAACAAACATTTGGCAAATATAGAAAAAAATAGACCCGGATGTGGTTAAGTGCGTGTGACAGCACATGGAAAGCTACTGCTGTGGCAATGGAGCGCAAAATCCAAATGCATTGCTAAAGCTTAGAAGTAATTACTGTCTGGAAGGCTTGGTAATCTTGTGTCTGCTCCTGCAAGTGTTCGGACACACGCATGCACACACACACAGGCCATCTTAGCAGCTGGTTCCCTTTGGGGAGGCCAAAGAGAAAAATCGGGGACAGGGACAGGCAGGCCCTCTCAGTCCTTGGCACTTTCATTACAGAGGTTTGCAGTATAGTAGTCTATGCAGCAGTTATTCTGCAAATGGCGAGCTCTGGTCTAGTGCTGTCAGTCTCACACCCACGGCTTACGAACACCTACATTCCCTTTAAAAATAAAAACGTAACAGCTCTGAATACAAATGTGCGAAAGTTTTACTATTTAAAGGGATCTTCTGTAGAAACTATGTCAAATGTAGCTCTTTCTAGAATGGCACCCAAGATGACTCTTTCTGCAGATGCTGATTTCTGCGGATGGACTACTCTTTAGGCAAAAGCATCTCTGAAAGCTGGGAAAGGACTGGAAACTGCACGAGTTTCCAGCTGGAAACCTCAGCGGTTGTCTTGAATGATTACAGCTGGAGGCCTCGAGAGGCCTCTGAGGGCAGTGAGGGGTGGGAATGAGGATGGATAATGCAGGGTGCAGGCCAATAGCACAGGTAATGCACTGGGTCTGCTGTGCCCCCTCAGAGGCTCAGGCGTGCCCTTGACCTCTCCGCTCATGGGTGTGTATTGGCCAGTTTTGGTTGGTGCATGCACAGCTCTCGGCCTCCTGAAGACGTTTGACACCTTCCACTTAGGAATTTTTGTATTTCACTGGCATGGGTTGCCCAGAGAGGCTGTGGAGTCTCCCTCCTTGGAGATATTCAGAAGCCACCTGGACATGGTCCTGGGCAACCTGCTGTAGGTGGCCCTGCTTGAGCAGGGGTTGGACCAGGTGACCTCCAGAGGTCCCTTCCAACCTCAGCCTTGCTGTGATTCTGTATTTAAGGGGGAAAGCAGGACTTTTGAACAGGAATGAATGCCTCAACACCTGATATCTTCTTTGCCAGGTAAGCTGATAGTGCAAATGTGATATTCACCCTGTCACAAGGCATTAAATATTTCTGCTCTGACTTGCGCCGGTTCCCAGCTATTGTCAGCAGAACCATTAGCTGCTTGCATCAAGACATTAAGCCAAATCCTGGCTCCAGTGAGGTCAGTCATAAAACTCAAACTGATTTCAGTGGCGATAGAAATTAGTCTCCCAGACAGTGGTCAGGAGGGAGGAGTTGGAGGGCAGTTTGCTGTCACCTAATGGTACGAGTTTAAGTTAAAGTCACTCATTTTGGGGGGCACATTGAAATTCTGTGTGCAAGTGTGTGCACACCAGGGCAGTTATGCCACTAAGAGCCCCAGTATTGATAGCTACTAAAAGTGATTTCCAAACTTTCTTGCAAATACAGATGACTGTTTTAGGACTGAGGGATGTGGACATCCTGGCTCCTGGCTGTATATGGCTGATGGTGTCTCATCTATCTCATACAGTTTAGTGCTGATATTCTGTTTGTTTAATTACTCAACCAGAAAGAAGTATTAAAAGGTGTTTCATAATTCTTTATTGCAATATATGCCTTCCAGTAATTACCTCATGCATTCTCTGATAGCGTAAAAAAAAAAAAAAACCTCCCCCCCTTATCTCCTGCATGTAAGACTACACACCTCTTTAGAACTGGATTTTGTTCTTTATCCTTTTTTTCCTTCCAGTTGCATTTAGACTGATCTCAAGAAGAATGTGCAAATCTCTGCGAATGCCCTTTGATTCACATTTACATTTTCTCCTCGCTTTTATGGAAATGCGCACGGACTATATTGTTTTGATTTCCTATTTGCTTTTCATTTCTCTGTAATTTCCAGTTGTGACCACTTTTTTAATTCATTATTTTCAGGCTCCTTCCATCCCGCACACATATGAAATGAGATACAGTTTCTTCCATCCTGGACCTAAATTTTAAATTAATCATTAACCTGAACTTTTTCCTCTGAGGTTGCACAAGAAAAATCTACAGTTCAGTCATGTCTGCTCTCCTGTGGTAATACAAGTCTTAGATTTGTTATAATTACTAACAGTAAATACTGTATCAATTTTTAGAGAATTATCTAATCTGCTTATATTTCCTGATCTTTCTTCTCATTCCTTTGTTATGATATGCATTCTGCCTCTTAATTGTTTCCATGTGAAATGGCCTCAGTCTGAGCAGTTGCAACGAACAACGTCCACTTCAAAATGTCAGCTTTTTGGTCTCAGCAGATAACCACGGTCTGGTTCCTCTCTGCATGCAGCAGTGCTCCTTAAGGACAAGTAATGTCTTCTGCAGTCTTGTTAAGTGAAAAACAGTAAAGAACAAACATCATGGACAAAAGGAAGCTTAGTAAATGTCATTTCTGCCCTTTGCCAGTAATCTTGATCCCATTTTTGATTTCTGCACAGCCGTAACATTTTCCTTGCTTTCCAGTATGGCTAAATAGTATTAGGAACTAATTTTGCATCCCTCAGATGGATTGTGTTAAAATGTCCTTTGTTAAGTAAGTGGGGTGTACCTTTTATGTTTGCAGTATTGAGGCTGCTTTACTGAAAGCCCCTTCATTGTTGCAGAAAGCTCTGCTGGTTTTGCTGCATTTCCCCTGCTCAGTACAGGGCTGGATGCGCTGAACTGCGAGGTGTGAAGGAGCATCCTGGAAGAGAAGGAAGCTAAATATATTCTGCTACAAGATTTCTTCCATTCCTCTCTCCACCCCCAGATCCCAGAGACTACAATGGCTTATGCAGGGCTTTACATATGCAGCGAGTGGTGGGGGGAGGAAAATTCCCACAGATGAAGAGCTGTAGCCCCGTACCACCACCTCCACCTACAGCACACAGCCTGAAATGGTGCTGAGGTGGGTTTTGAGGGAAAGCACTCGGATCGTTCCTTCCAAAGAGAGGTCCTACGCAACTGTATTTAGGAAAGGATCCCTGGCTATAGGGAGACTCTTCCCTACAGCTTTGATATAGGCACCTGGACAGGCTGGAGAAGAGGGGATTTCCTCTCCGACCCCCTGTGTTTAGTGCTTTCTTTTCCTTAGCTCTAAGGGACGTCCCAGCCCGGGAGGGCGGGGGGGGGTTATTTTCTTTCAAACCATCCCTTGGACACCTATCTATAAGCAATCTGTAAGCTACCCATATGCTTACAGGAGCTGAGTGCTGTGGATAGTCCCTGGGAGGCCAGGAGCCTGATGACATGTTTTCAATCTCTTAGAGAGCATTGCCTTATTAGTGTTTGAACGCAACTCCATATCAACGCAAAAAAGCAAACAAGAGTTTCCTCTCATTTGCCCCTGATTTTATGCTTATATAATTCCAGTAATTTCGTTTGCATGAGAACAGAAACAGATCCATAGTCTCTTGGTGGAGATGATTTTGCAGGGCTGTGATCCAAGCCAGAAGGCCGAGCAGGAGTCCACTTCCCATGCACAAACCACCACAAAAGAAGTGATGTGCAAAGTGGATCTTCTGTCCCCACCCGAGGTTTTTAAAGACATTTGCGGACCTTGTCTGCAGCGGGGTGGGGGCGGAGGAGAAGAGTGACAGGGCAGCCCTCCCTTCTCTCCAAGTGGGAGCGGCCTAGCAGGCTGTCTTTATCTCCAGGTACACAAAAGGAAATTAAACAATCAGAACGGATAGCTCAGAGCTGTATACTCCTAGAGGAAGAAATTACTATTGGTTTGACAGGTCTGTAAGTGAATTACTTATTTATGTAGCTCAATAGATTTAATATTAATCACAGATGAAAGACGCAAGTTAAACATGCTTTGCAAACACGCGCGTTGACTTCTTATTTACCCACGAGTGGCTCAGGCTAGTGTTGCTGCCAGTACCGCCACAGACAGGCAAGGCCAGGAGAGCTGAAATGAGAAACCAACGAAAGCAAACCAAATTGCTCTTAAAAGTTTCAAATGTTGGAATTGCTCTGAAAGATAACACAAAAGAAGGATCTAAAAACCACGGTCGGACATCAATTTTTGCAGGCAATCGTACATCCAAACTTCAGCAGCTTTGTGCTTGTCTGGGCACTGGACAAGTGAAACACATTGACCTCTCAGTCCTGTGAGGTTTCCTGTCCAAAGCTGCCATTGGTAAAAAAGCAAGCAGCAAGGATTGTAGCTGTAAACAGCACCTTCTCATTACTTGCCTGACAGTTTGCCTTGGTGCAACTGAAAAAGTCTCTAGAATGTTTAAGAGGAGTCGATTGAATTTTTTTAAGCAGCATGCGCACAATGTATGTCAGGTGGAAAAATGCCCTTGGAATCTGCTATTCCATGACTGAAACAGCCAAGGAGAAAAAAGCTCTAGTTAAAGGAAATTGGAAGAAAAGAGCTTTGGAGCACATTTTAGGCATAGTAAACTCCCTCTGAAATGTGTCTGTGCAGTCATCTTCTTAAAGAACCGTGAAAGTCGTGTGTTTTTCCTGCTTTATGTAAAAGTATCCCACTTTTTTTTTTTTTTCCCCAGGCCTAGTCAATATTGTCATCTAGGAAGCCAGAGGGTCTCTTCTAAGTAATTTGAAAAAAATGTGCTTGTAAAACTGTGTAAATAGATATTAAAAAAAAAAAAAAAAAGTTAAACTGCTGTGGTTACGAATGCTGCATTTTGAGCTAGAACTAAATGTTTGTTTACATGAGAGAGCATGGTAGCTCTAGTCTACTAAGAAAATGATGTGCATTAAAGCCTACACAGCTTACAGTCCACTGAATAAAAAGTAGAAAGTAGATTTTGTTTGAAAAAGAGGTCTGTGGTGTAGTGAACTACTACTGCTTTTAAGCAAAATAACTCATTTTGAGGCTTACCAAAAGACTAGCTATTTTGGTAAGGGTTTCTTTTGATTTTAAAACTTGTTTAGGACTTCTCCTAAAGGACGCGGTGAACTAATATTTAAAGCAAGAGCACATGTGAATGCTCACCGCGCCCTACAGAAAAGTGGCGCGCCCTACAGAAAAGTGGCAGCCCAGATGCAGGTGGCCGGACCCTTCCCTCGGCCTATGTGCCATTCAGCCAGTGGAGGGAGGCTCCAGCAGGCCATTTTGGCAGCCCTTCAGCTCCAGCAGGCTGTTTGAGCGGCCCTTCAGCTCCAGCAGGCCATTTTGGCGGCCCTTTGGCTCCAGCAGGCTGTTTCAGCGGCCTTCCTGCTCCAGCAGGCCATTTTGGTGTCCCTTCAGCTCCAGCAGGCCGTTTCGGCGGCCCTTCGGCACCGAGGATGCCCATGGAGGCCGGTGAAGGCAGCAGGGCGAGCAGTCAGAGGAACAGAGACGTGGCCTGCGCACGCCAGGGTTGTGATACTTGACTGCTCGAGCAGCTAGCGCTAATTTGAGCGGCCCAAAGGTCACAACTATTTATGCAGATAAAAGGTCAGTGGCAAACTGGCATGCGGCTGCGGGCTATCTTGGTACGCACTACGCCCCGTGCGCTGATGTCTGCTTCTGGTTCACAGTTTGTCTTTCTGCGTGGACTTTCAGGCCATGCTCTGGCTGAAATAAAACGTGTCGAGGAAAGAAGTCTCTGCCGCGTGAGTTGATGCCATTAGGAACCACCTGCAATTTTTGTAGCTCGGGCTTGTCTGTAGCTAAATCAAACCTTTGAATCACTATTTATAAAAGACAGCCAAATTTTGAACTGTTTGCTCACTGTTTAGTCAGCTCTTGCATGGATAAACTCCTGTGAAAGCATGCCTGATGGCAGATAAGGGAAAAACTGAATAAGACTCTGGGGATGTGACCCACTGAAAGGCAGCCTGCGGCAGGCCTGGGGGCCCCAGCAGCGGTGGGCTTCTGCCACCGCTGGTACCCGGGCAGAAACCACCTTGAAAGTGCAGGACCTTACAACACAAGGCTGGGAGACGTGGTTTGAATTGCCAGAGCACGTTCAGGTTAGGTGAAACAACATCTACGTGGGTGAAAAAGGGAAGTAGATATACCATGTTTAGTCCAGTGAGATTCTATTCTATATTTGAAACTTTTATTGTCAGTAAGCACTAGTGCCACATCCTTTGCTGTCATTAGAAAACAAAAATGTTTCCAACCTTCAGTTCCAGCAGTTGTCTGCCCACCTGTACCAATTTTAAACAAAATCCCTTAATATTCTGTTGTAAATCAGTCCTGTACAACCTGGTCTCCAATATAAAGTGTGCAAAATATTTTGTGACATTTCATTCCCCAAACAAAAGGTAATGGGAAAGCATCATTATATTGATTTGTTTTTCATCACAAAGGTATTTGGCAGCATGCCCTAATTAAGGTTGTAGCAATAATTTTATTATAAGCCCTGCTTTGCCTCCCCCAGTAATTTTTTAATAGGAGTTAGCTATTACTTTGTTGTTTTTGTTTGATAGTAAAGAAAAAATATGTTGGAATGAAAAACTCGCATGTAGAAAGCAACCCAAACTGGCTGTCTTCAGACCTGGAAAAGCATTTCTTTTTCTCTGGCCATCTCTTCCCATCAGAATGGACAATTTCCAAGTTCTTTCTTGACTGCTGTCTTCCTAGGCCTCCGCACCCAGGGAAGTTTAAGGCATGGCTTGAGCACCACTTGCTGGGATGTATTTTGTCAAGCTTGTTATTTTCATTATACCCTTTCTTCACTTCATATTTTGTGGGGTCAGCTGTAGGCAAACTGAAATGGATCTGTAACAGTGGTGTAGTCTGACTGGTGAAAAAGCATATTTTATATGTGTTTTCCCACTGAAAATGGCAAAATTCCAGCCACTGCGCGTTTGCAAGTACTTTGTCGGTTGTGTTCATCAAACCAGAGTCTCCACGGGAGACGAAAGTTCATCATGGTGTCCACAGACACGCTGCATGCAATGCAAGCGGCTTACAACTGGAGCAGTGCAGCAGTATACTTGGTGGCCGTGCAGGACTTCCCACCGATGAAGTCTTTTGGCCCACCTGTGGGAGTGCAGGTGACTCTTGAAGACTTTCTCTTTTGCTCAGATCTCTTTGAAGGAAAGAAAAATATGCCTTTGCAGAAACTGGAGAAATTGGAATGCATTCTGCCATTTCCTGGATTTTATGCTACCTCTTGCGTTATTATTTTCAGTCCCTGAAAAACAGAACTGTCCTCTAGGTAATGACTGTGGGATTTCTAATTAGCACATTTCTGTTACCTTGGAGCAAATATGTTTTTTATGCTTCCCCTCCTATTAAGGTATTTTGAAAATGAAACACAGAAAAAGCAAGATCTAGCTCATAATGAGTGCTGAGGGCCATCAGTTCTTGTATTTCAAGAACATGGGCTAGAAAGGAGATTGTCTACTACCTCTGCCCAGGCTACCCTCCCACATTCTGCATCTCTAAGGAGAGATTGCATTCCAGAAGGACACGCTGGTGCGATGAAGACCTACAGCTATGCTTTCCTCATAGGAGTCCAGAAGATACTGTAGGCTTATAGGCAGTGTTCCACCAGAAATCCTCATAAAATGGAAGCAGTTTTTTATCTGTTTCCAGAAAAAAAAAAGAGAGAGAGATTGTGAGTCTCACCAGCTTTCTACCCTTACTCCTAGCCTAGAGCCTATGACTAGATCTCACATCGTCCTCCAGCCTCCCCCAGTTTTGTATGAGTGCACCCATCTACATTTTTGGACTCTCCTGTCTTGTTTCCTTTCAGTGCTTGGTTACAGTCCAGCCAAAGACTCAGCTGTAGGTCACCTAAATCAGCTTTACAACATCCAGCCTTGAGTCGAGGGGCCAT
Organism: Anseranas semipalmata; assembly: GCA_013399115.1. Classification (NCBI taxonomy): domain Eukaryota; kingdom Metazoa; phylum Chordata; class Aves; order Anseriformes; family Anseranatidae; genus Anseranas; species Anseranas semipalmata. The sequence goes on along the minus strand of VXAA01000311.1, from coordinate 362,521 downwards.
GTAATTCCAACAGTAGAGCTCTGTATCCACTAACCGCAGAACCAAATGGCTTCTTGAAGGGCTCTGATGGTTCATGTTAAGCACCACACTGCTAGAGCTGCCTTGCTATCTATAGCCGAGTCTTAAACGCTAATTTGGATATGTCTGCATTGCCTTCAGCATTGACACGCTATATGACATAATATTCTGAATGCATTTGACACATTCCCTTCTATTTGGGACTCAGAGCACCTGGAGATTAAATGTAGTGCTCTAATCTACTCAAACCGAGGTGTTGGGAGGTATCCCCTGCCCTGTTCCCCTCTAATATGTTTGTACTAGAGGCGGTGTCTTCCATTTAACGCTGTCAACAGACCTGTGTTTTTTCCTAACAGCTGCTACTATCCAGGTGAGGTGCGGTTAGCTGGATGAGCAGTCGCCCCAGTTCCTGCAATTTCTCTGCAGTCTGGGTTGTTTGATCAATATTTGCCGTCAGGATACCGTGAAGAACTTCTCATTCAGCGCCTTGAAATTTTGAACACACAGCACAGAAGTTTTTCCTTGCTGAGGGCTGAATGGGCCTTCCAAGTACCTCTGGGTGGCTTAATATTGATTTGCTCCTTAGTTTCATCCCCGCGGCATTGGCTGTGTGATTTAAAGTTGGGACTGGAGATGAGGCCCTTTCTCGGGGTGGCAGGTTCTCTGCTACAGACAAAGCTGAAATAAAATTAGACCCGCTACGCATAACCAGCCATAAGCTATTTTCCTTCTATATGTAGCAGTTAGTTAAATGCTAAGTTTAAGTACCCGCTATCAGTGGAGATCCTTCTTCTTCTTACCTGAGAAATTCACTTAAAAATTTGCAACTAATTTCTAATTAGGTTGTTCAACTTATTACTATGATCTACATGGAAATGACATAGCAAAATTTGAGGAGGCAGCTCTAGCTTTTTATACCATTGCACAGTGCTCTGTATACATCAATCCACAGAGTCCATTAAAGCATTATTAAAAGTATAGAATAAATTGAATTTACACAATATTAAATATGCCATTTAAGTACCTGTGAACACTGCTGGCACATACAGCTCACCTGGTCTCATACCTCAAATTGTTTTTGTAATTTGTTGCTCCAGTCCTGGAACTGGACTTACATAAGGCTGTATTTCTGCATGGAAAACAAACAAAAAAAAATGCAGAGCATACAGACGTTGACAAATCTATTAGATTACATACCAGAGAAAGAAATTACCACACTGACAAGTCCCAGGACACCAGGCCATCGTGACAGGGGAATGACAGCCGGCTCTGTGGCTGCTCTGCCAGCGGCATCCGCCCGGCAGCCTGCAGCTGCACCCAGCCCGACGCTGCGTTCCCGAGCCGCCCGTGGCACCCGCGGACCCGCAGGGTGCCAGCCCGGCTGCTGCACGGCGGCTCTGCCTCGCTCGGCTGCGAGGAAGGGCACCGGCTCCGGGAGCTGGGAAGCTGCAGCTTTACCTGCCCGCAGCCGCTGCTCGGGAGAGGGGTGACCTCTCCTCTCTGCGACTCCTGGCATCGGGGCGTTCGCTTTAACGCACGCTAGCGGTTGGCGAAATTCCCTGCGAGTGTAATTGCAAGTTAACTTCATCGCTGATCTCTGCAACAGATGGAGTCGGGGTGGGGGTGGCAATGAAACCCACAGGAAATGGGTGCTGCTGAGGGAGAATGCAGATGGAAAACAGGAGACACAGAAGAACAGGGAAAAGGGAGAGAAATAGATCAGGGAACCAGAGGGCACGGGAAACATACGGCAGAAAGAGGATTATCTTCATGACTTCCTCAACCTTTAAAGGAAACTGAATATGACTGAATACGATGAATAATTTAATACATTACAGATACCCAATAGTTTAAAGGACAAATATAGAAAAAAATGGCATGGTGGCCAGGTTCTCCGGGACCTGAAACACTTGCATTCAAGCCCCGGCTCCACTGCAGACCCTCAGGCTGTAATTAAAGAGCCTACATTTTCTTTAAGCCCTGGGCCTAAGGTTTCCTACAGCCTCAGTGCTCCCGAGATGGCCAGCAGCAGACTGCAGGAGCAGGACTTGGAGAGGACACGGTGTCTCAGACAGCCCTTCCACGGCCATTTGGACAAATCTCTTGGGGCCTGCTGCGCAGAAATGTTCACGTACCTAATTTCAGCTGATTCCTTGAGTTACTGGAGTAACCCACCTGTGAAGCCGGGTGTACAACGGTTTGTCTCTCCGAGACACTGTGAAGATCAAGGCATATAAAACCGTGATGCGGTTCACACAAAGTGTGTGAGCATCGCCGCAGCTCGGGCAGCTCTGGCACCGGAGCCACTGCCGCGGGGCTGAGGACAGGTGCCAAGGCAGGGCTTAATCTACAGGCATGGCACGACACAGACGTGGCCTTTTCCTTCCCAGGACCCACGCTGGTATCTCCACAGAAGACCGTTCTGCTCCACATCGGTGCACCAGCCTATGTGGCATACCAGCGCTAGTGAGCGCGCTGCTCCAGATTTCATCGTGCGACATACATGCACCCGGAGCGCTGCTATGCCGCTTTTATCCCAAATCTGGAGTGGGTGATGAATTTTTGGTCAAGAACTTGCCTGCAGTGATTCACGCCTCTGGGGCTGCAAAGAAGTTGGGAACGTCAGAGCAATCCTTAAAGCTGAACCAGAGGGGCATGGGGAGGAGTAAAACTGCTTTAAGCCATCTTTATGCCTCATCTGTCTGCACGGAGCACAGGCTGCCCATAGGTGAGGACTTTCTGCTGTTTCGTATTGCAGAGGCGTGAGGAGGCGTGCATAGCAATGACTTTGGCATTTATTGCTTTCTCTGAAAAGCGTTTTCTTCATCGAGGCATATATTACACGTTAAAAAATTGTTACCAGAGTTTGAAAGGACGGTAGTCTAGATGTGCTTGATTTTGGGGACTGTGAACACATTTAAGTGGAAAGGAGGCCTAAAAAGCTAAAGTATCACAAAATGGTAACTTCAGATTTCGAGGCTGGAGGCCCAATTTAAGCATACTGTGTTGTTTTCTGTGTTCCCGATGATCACAAGGTAAGGAGGAGAGGATGAGAGGTACTGGGCTTGAAGGGGGAGTCTGCACACTTTCAGAAACAAGGACTTGTTCTGCTTTTCCCTTTTGTTCCTGAATTCAGCGGGCATCGGGTTAGCTCTGCAAAGAGAGCAGGCCTGAGAATTTCGGCTAATATTCAGAAGGAAAAATTCTCAGAATTTTCATCAAGAGTTTGTTCACGCCGGTTCCCCCTCACGTGCAGCCTGTTCATACGGCCTGTCAACCTAAAAGGCTGCGAATGGCAGAGATGAGTGAAACATCTTTCACGTACAACGTGAGAGCCACTGCCCTGGTCTGTGTAATAAAGGTAATGAGTAGATAGGTATAAAACACTGCTCATTTGTAAGTACTGTGTAAATGTCAACTTGATAATCTTTGCAGCAGACACAGAATGGAAGTGGGTCGCTTTTATTGCACCATGAAGGGTAATTTGTTTTCAAACTTAGGGCAGAAAACTCAGACTTGGGCCCCCAAAGTTTAACAGCATATTATGGTCCCCAAACAAGCATTGTTATTTTCAGAGATGCCCGGTAGCCTTGCTTTTACTGGGTTCAGCAGAAGTTGCAGCTATTTGTTGAATTATCTGTTATCATACGCGTTTGAGAACGTATTTGCAAGCTTGGAAATTTTGGCTGAATTCGCTCCACGCATCTCAGAGAAAGCCCTGGCAAGACACGAGGCTGTAGCTCGGGAGCAGCCGGCCCTCCGTCCTCCCCAGGCTGGCGAGCAGAGGCCGTTTGCAGCGGGGGAAACCTGTTATTATTTCCAACAGCGCTGCCGGGGACGAGACACCCCGGCCTGCAGAGCGAGGTGCATGCAGCGGGAGGCTCGCTGGGCAGCTCCGCGGGCCAGGCTTTCCGCAGCACGGCGACAAAAGCCCCGGGCCGCCGGAGCGGAGCGGAGCGGCGCCTCCGGCCGGTCCCTCTCCCGCTGCCGCTCCCGCAGCGCGCCCCGTCCCGTCCCGTCCCGCAGCGCCCCGCTCGGCC